>APFE031149770.1:82736-105140 GCA_000404065.3 Pinus taeda
AACCATCTTAAGTCTAGATTTAACAAAATGTGGAAAAAGATGAAATCTCTTTTCGCTCTTAAAATTTCTTAAAAAAGGCTGGGTTAAAACACATCAACCGCCTACCTATCTATTGAGATTAAAAAATACTAAAAACATGATAACACCGCGTTTCAATTACACCGGGTTGTGCCACGGAAACAGGCGCATTGAATAATCTGGACACGGCATCTCAACAATTTATGTAAATTACAAGGGTTTGGTAAAATGTTAAATGTGACCATGTAAGCCAGCTAATCTGACAACTGTTGGCAGTGAGACAATAAATTCCCTCCTTCACAACCGTTTGAATACCATTTCTCCATCCCGATCATCTTGTATTTATTAGTATTAGGTGGTGTTTATAATTAGTATGTTTTTTTCCTAAATTTTACATTATTTACGGAGGAAAAAAAATACATCTTTCACTAGAAAAACAGAAAACACCCCAGGGAAAAACAGAACGATTCAGATTTCTAAAGATAATAATGAATAATAATTCATTTAGTTGGAAGATAGAGGAACTCACTTGGGCGAGGCAACCGCCAAGTCCTATGCCTTCGAAGAACTGGTGGAAGGAAAGAGCCCCTGCAAGGGGCCTTATAGTGCAGCGATTCTCGGACATCCCCAAAGTGATCCCAATAATAATTGAATGAAAAATAATCCCAATTTCCAAAACCTTGGATACTAATTTCTGCCCCTCACTGTCAAATTCCTCCAAATTCTCCTCCGGGATCATCGCGAGCTTACCACTTTCGATCCCCAAGACAGATCCAGAGCGAGCAGCACCGCTATGTTGGCCGATTACACTGTCACAATCCACCGGAAAAACTGTAGCATGACCGCCGATCTCAATGTCTTTACATTTAGCAGAGTCCTCTGCTGCTTCCGAGGTCTTCAGTGGCACATATGGCCTGGATTCGCCATGTTTGGCGGCCAAAATATCTACCAGAAGAGTGAGGATTGCCCCGGCCATGGCCACGAGTCCGGCGAACGGGAACTGGTGCCATGGACGATCCGGCAGGCAGTCGCTTTCCAGAGCGCGGAATGCTTCCGGCATGACGTGGACAAATCCTGTGGACAGAATCACTCCGGCAGCGAAACATTTCACCAGTACCAGAAGAGTGCCGTAAAATTTGAGCCCTCGGGAATATCTGGCAAACAGAACCGGCAAACATACTCCTCCGGCGCTTGTCACCAGAACCGCGGCCATGGCAAACAGCTTCAGATCTGATGCGCCATGGCTGTCTCTGCAACGACTTTCAATGATTTCATGGCACTGAGCCATCTTCAATATTTACAGAACTTTCCCAATTCTGTCGAGAATCTGTGGGGTCAAGTCCGAAAGGCCAGAATGAAATTTCATTCGGATCATCATAGACTTACAGAAAAATCTGGTTGGACATATGTGGCGAGAAAATAGAGAAAACTGTACATGCATTGATGAGACATAAATGGATATACATGGTCCTTCCTTCTAGCTTTTTCTTTTTTCGGCTAAATGTCTTTTAGCTTTGTCATGTGAGCCCATGACTTTATTTTAAGGGCGCTCTACCCGGTGAAGGTGTTAGAGGGTGGGGGATCAGGGGTCAAATTTAAATTTGACGGGTAATAGAAATTTTTTTTAATGAAGTTTTTGTTTGTTGGTTTCTTTTGTTTTGTTTTTTTTGTTTTTCTAAATAGTATGGTTTTTAATATTTATTTGATATTTATTGGTACAAGTTTTATTTATAACCTTGGTCCTAGAGTTAAATATAGCTGTTATATAGCCGTTGGAGTCTCTACACAGCCTATTTATATTGCTAAAGCCTGATTTGTTTCTTCAACTTGTCCTGACGATGAGCCACACTAGTTGGTTCGAAACGCGTCGACAATAATCGTTTTATGTGATTTTCGCCGAAGCTCTTTTTACAAAAAAGTTTTATTTAATTTTTGCCAATTGTATATATAAGTATTGGAATTTTTTCTTAGAATGCTAATCCATATAATTAGGATGCGGATACATATAATTAAAATATATTTTAATTAATTAGATATCAAGATTTAATAAAAAAATTGTTTAGCGAGATTTTAACTTAGAACACGGATGATATGCATGCTTTATTAAGAGTGTTCTAGTGTGTGAATCTATGTTGAAATTTTACATTCAATTTGAATGTTTTCCACAATATTAATAAAATCACACATACATAGGGAACACATGAGGTACTTTAGAGAAACCTAATCTTGGAAATGTCCAATGTTGAAATAGGTTACTTGTTGTGATTATTATTATTGGTTCTCTGATGGTGAAAATGACATCGTTTGTGGAAATACAAAGAATTAAGAAAACATAGCTTATGGTGAGAACAAGAAACTCACTAAACATAAACATTGGCTCAATTTGAGACCTGGGTATACATCAATGTCCAACAAGGAGTTTGTTGTAGTATAGGAAATGGCATTTTTAATCCCCATAAAGAAAAAGATCTCATCCATAGCAGTATATTGACACATAAGTGGTTGTGCAAGGTTTCAAACAATATGAGTTCTACAATAATTTCCCATCCCATTAATCATACTTAATAAATATATAACATTACAAATCTCTCAACATCAGACCACAACCTCCTTCTACTTATTCAACAACAAAACTATATTATCTAGCTCATCATTTATCAAGCATGAGGACATGACATCTAAATAAATAGAATATTTTCATGCAACACAACATATAAGGAACTAAAATAAAGAATATCATGACTGTACAACATAATGGAACAAATATTGAAAAGGGGTCTCATTTCATTTAATTATTCAACAACAAAACTATATTATCTAGCTCATCATTTATCAAGCATGAGGGCATGACATCTAAATAAATAATATATTTTCATGCAACACAACATATAAGGAACTAAAATAAATAATATCATGACTGTACAACATAATGGAACAAATATTGAAAAGGGGTCTCATTTCATTTAATTCCAGCACAAACCAATCCATCATTAAATGACAAACCTTCATTCACCAAGCCACAACAAAAGGATGTATCTAAAACACGACATAATATTCTATAATATCTACCCAACCCACATCTATTTGATTTCCCACCCTTAAATAGGCTAAGTCTTTTATGCTTATACAATCACAACTATAGGTAAGAGCACTCATTTAAACTCCCGAAACTTGTTAGCCTACTCACAATTCTTACTTTATGAACTAGTTTTTATCTTCTCCAACTTTGGAAAAATGTCTTTAATTTTCCATCACTCTACTCTTTAATCAATTGAGCTCACACATGATATCTTGGTTCTAATCTCCTGCAATGTTTGATACTCCTTTATTGTTGTTAACTATCCTCATTCTTGGTGTCAAAACTTTGATCTGTCTATTTCCTAAGCTTGTGCTTATGTTCCATCCATAAAAAATGGGCCAACAAACCTTGACCACACTTGTTGACTTGATCTTGATTCAACTTTGGCTTGTTTTCCTAAGTGAAGGGTCCATTGGGATTTTCTCCAAAATTTCTTCTGTTTTTTTCTTTGTGATTTGAAGTTATATTGCCTCAATATTTTGTCATACATTAGCAAAAGTATTATTGTTCGTGCAATGTCAGGTCTCAATATGCCTCTAGGGAAATGAGATATGTTGATTGTTGACTAAAGTTCAGATGATGCAAAATAAAGTATCTAATATTGATAACTACCATAGATCGGACTACATAAAGAAAAAAAACAACTACTAAGAGGCAGAGCATAACATCAAGAGTCTGAATAAGTAACAAGGATCATATCCTAAGCACTTGTTTTAATTGGAGCAAGAGGTTTTGAGTCACACTGAAGATGACTTCTAAGTGAGCTAGCCAGGCATTCAAACTAGTAAGACATGAGTTTCGATAACGTTGCACTCGCTTGATTTCATTCAGAGACGAAATTATAACATTTTGGTATTCATGCTTCTCCTTCAAGACATTGTCTAGAAGTGTCTTTATCTATTAATGGAGGGTGATGAAGTTCATGTATTAGCTCCTCAGGAACCCAATTTTCTACCTCTTCTTGGATTTTTGAAACAAAGTATGCTTAACAATCATTGGTGGTTAGGGTTTTGAGTTGGAAAATTTCCTTGCGAATTTCAGGGGAGTGACAAAATGGGAGATGGATGTAACATCCTAAGCTTGAGCTTGGGCATGCGGCTTGCCCTGAGGGCCTCCACCCCTAATGCCCCACAACTGTGCATTCACTATATAGGCATATTGCACCAAAAGAAAAAGAGCAAGAAAATATGGCTTACCTACAACACCTAGGGGCTTAAAGGATTGAGACTGAGAAAGCTAGATAAAAACAAAACCTAAGGGGTTTTGGGATTCCAACGAAGATAAGGCCAATAAACAAAGGAAGTTGTAGGAAAAGGAAAGATAGATGAAATAATCCTAGCAGGGTCTAATACTCACTTGGAGACACCATAATTTAGGTCGTTACTGTTATCACTCAGATTTTCCTTAGAAGTTATTGGAAAGAAGGAAAGGATCCAAGGTAACCACAAACCAATCTTTTAGACTTGGGTTCTAGCCAACCTAAGTCCAGAGAGGGCTCTCTCTATTATTTAGCTTTGTTTGCTAGGATATTAGGCTAGTTATGAAAGTTTAAGGGTGTTTTGATTTTAATTGGGTGGTGGAATTCTAGGAACAGATGGGTAGCGCAAGCCTTTAGTCCATTGGGCTATGGAGTCAAACAAAGAGTAGCTTAACTGGATTAGATCAATTGCTAAAGGAGGAATTCACAGGGCAAGCTAGTACAATAGAAATCAAATCCGTGGGTTGGAATGGATGAGGTAAACCTAGTCAAGGTAGAACGACAATGAAGAATCCTTAAACCGAGATCAAGATGAAGAATAGAGGGAGGTCAATGGTAAAGGACAATTAAGAATCCTTCACTTTTGACCTAAGGGAAAAAATACGGAAGTAGGGGAGCAACTAAGATTTCTGAAACCAAGGTAATTCAGTAGAAAATAGTGAGAATGTAAACATGTCAAAATAGAAAGCTTAAAGCTAATTCTGAAATATTTTTCTTTGTTTACATTTCAGATTTTATAAAGAAAACATGTGAATATTTATAACATGATGAGAAAACAATAATAACATGAAGAGATAATACTTATTTAGTTTCCATCGTGCACAAAAATCCTGGGAAATGTCTTTAACTTTATTTCATGATCTAGCAGCCAATCCAGACTTGATTACAACAACACACTAGCTTGATATGAAATGTATACCAGAAATGTTTTTGAAATCCACCCTAATGACTTCAATTTATGAAGTATTTATACCAAAATTACACAAAAATATCTCATAACCATATGAGATTACAAAATATCTTTTACATATAGATAGAGACAGATGGAAAACAGATTATTGCTGTGCCTTTATTTATGAACGAGCTGGATGTTGGAACTTGGATTTTCCTCTTGCAGTTCCTTTTGTAATTGTGTGCTGGATCTTCTTCTTATTTTCATCTGATGACACTCTTTACTTGTGTTTTGATACTCTTTACCTGTGTTCAGATACTCTTTACCTGTGTTACCAGACCTTATTGTAGTAAATATTTTATACTTTACAGTTTTACTACAGTAAATTATAGTATCTTTGTCATATTAGTCCACCATTCATCATTTGGTATTTTCATTTTGACCAATTTCCTATACACTTCGTCAGCTTCAGAGTACTTTGCAAAATTTGGCTGGACCGTGAATAGGTGTTTCACTTCATGTTCAATATAAAAAAGATTTTCTAAACCATCATAAAGCACCTTTCCTGTAGGTAGTGCTTTTGATGTAGAAGAGTTGGCTTGATTTCTGGCTTGTTTGTGCAGTTCCTCAATGTAATCGTCATGAGTCATTAACCTGTCATTTATGACCAGTGGGCTTGGAAGGCCTTTGTCTCTTAGAATGCCATATTTTAACATAAAATCATCTATGTCCTCCTGAATACTTTGAAATATTTTTTCCAGCATCAAGTTATTTTTAATAAGAACTTTCTTAATTTCCAGGATGGTGGCAATTCTATCCTCAATTTCCAATTGCTCCAGTTGGTGCCTGTTTCTACTATTCAAAAAGTTAATCAATTGGGTTGCCTCTTTAGGTTTCTCTCCCAATTCTTCTCTGGTGTTCTGTATGGCCTCCACAACTATTTTGACTAGCTCAGCCTGTTCAAAAATGATTTTGATGGAGGGCCAAATATCATTGATGGAATCAATGATATTGGTCCATAAGATATATTTAATATCTCTCAAAGGTTTTTCTAATGTTAAGTCCTTTTCCAGGACTTTGATTCTTTCTTCCTTCCTCTTGTTTTTCCTTTCTTCTTCTTTATTCTAAATATGTGCAAGCTCATAATTGGTTTCTAAGCTTGACATTTGTTCTTTAAGTCTCTTCAACTCAGTTGCTTGGATACTCATTTGTTCCATGGATTTGATCATTTCATCCGTCTTTTTTAATGTTGACTCTGTGCTGGCTAGGGTACCTATAGTCGAAGTGGTCCCTGTTACTGGCAGTGTTGTGACTGGTGGTAGCGTTGGTGCCAAGGCAGTTGCCAGAGTAGAAGGCACAGCTGTAGAAACTATGAGAATAATAGTCTAAGGAGTGGTCGACTCATTTTGCTTGGACTATATTGATTTTTCCAATTCGTCCTCAGTTTCCTTTAGTTGGTCATTTAGTCTTAGGACCAGGTCCATAATTTCTTCCTCCTTTTTCCTTTCTATAATTTCTGCAGTTTGGGGATGATGGAGTGGAGGGATCTTAAGCTGCTTTTTCAAGGTAGCAATGTCATCATTCTTCTTTTTAATTAACAGTTCAGCTGCCTTCACATCTTTGGGATCATGTCCCAATTCTATTATCATATCTTCTAAAGATTTTATTCTGGTGTCCTTAGCTTGAGAGGAAGCTTTTTCTAATTGCAGCTGTGCAGAAGTGTTATGCAATGAATTTTGCAGTTGATGGTCTACAATGGATTTGCTAGTTAAAGTAGAATAAACCATTTCCCCGATTTGATTATGTAGTTCTATTTGGTCAATAGGATGAATATCCTTTGCCAATACTTCAAAATCACTTTTAAAGTAATCTGCCATGGATTTTCGCTGATGTGTAGTGGGCTTGAGGGAACTCATCTGCATTTTCCCTTCCTTTATGTCAAAAGCTGACATAAGTATGGTCTAGTTGGTTGGGGCCATTTTGAGGTAATGGGCATAAGTTTGTGCTTTTAGTGTCTCATTCCTCGCTTTTATTTCTTTATACTTACCCTTGATATCCAGGCTCTGTTCAGAGGAAGCCCTGAAGGCTGACACCTCAATGCTCTGATGTCTTTCCAATACTTGCATATGTGAAGTAGATGGGGTCCCACTTGTTGGGATAGTTTGCCTGATGTCTGTTCTTTCTGCCATTATGTTACCTGTCGTCTCCTCAATGAACTCTTCTTTTGCACAGGGATTCAACCTTTGACTTTTAGTAAAGGTTTGATCAGTAGGCCTGCTGGAAGGAGTGGCCTCTTCCCGGTATCTTTTAGGATTCCTTTCCTCATTGAGAGGAGTTTGTAAAACTGGAGGGTTGCTCATGATTTGTTGAGGTTGAGCTAACTCCTATGAAATTTCGGGATGCTCAGAATCTTCTTGTTATCCTGAAGTTCCTGCTTGGTCTGATGTATCTTGATGCTCTGATGGTTGAGTGTTGGCTTCTTGTGACTGTTTTGGTGATGAAGTCTCTCCTGGCACCTGTACAAAGGAATTTTCATCAATTTTTCTTTCCAAATATACCCATACATTGTCAACTTCAACTTGTGTGCTATCCTGGTCTATTAGAGTTCCTTCCACCCATTCAGACTGATTTGCATATTGCTCAATCTCTGGGATCCTATGGTGTATGTAGGGGGATAGCTTATGCTTTTGCCTTCTGTCACAGATGAAGCTATAACGGTCGTATGGCCATATGAAGCTCTTTTTTAATCTCAATCTCTCAAGGATTTCCTTTGCCTCTTGCCCTGCTCTTCTGTTGTTGCAAATAAAGGGGCCTAGGTGATCCTTTATCCTTAGCTGAGATTTCTTCTTAGTCTTTACAAAGTGGATTTCATTAGAATTTATCATTTGCCTGTAGTACTCCAGAGCAAATAATCGCATGGGGAGATATTTGGGAAGTTTATAGGGAGGCAGCTCACACCCATAAATTCTGATCTTGGTATGGTTCTGGTACAAGTACCAATCCCCAAACTTGTACTGCTTGGACAACTAAAGAACTCTTTTAATGTCTGCACTAATCCTCGGAGGAGGATTTCCCAATAACATAGTAGTTACTAGATGTACAAATAAGTCAATGAAATCTATGTAAGGATGAGGAGAAGAGCTAGAATAGTGGAAAATTGAGGTCCAAAAGATAACAGACCTCGGATTCCCTTTGGCATCAAGCTTTCAGACAAAGAAAGGGAATTTATCAGTTTGGTAGTAGAGAAAAATATGATACAAGATTGAATAATATTTAAATACTCTCTCGTGCTCTAATCTCATGAATTGGTCATGCATCTTATCTGTAATGAATGTAGCATAGACAAATTTGGCTGCAGGAGGTTGAACAAGGGTAAAAATAGACATGTAGGCTAAGGTTATCTCATCTACATAATCATTAGTAGTAAAACCCAAAATGCAAGAAATCATGGTGATGATATCTCTGCCCAGACTAGTAAAGAAGCATGACATGTAAGTGTGATGCAGGAAAGTGTTCCCTCTGCGGACAGAGGCAACCCCTCTAGCCTTAGAGTGGGTCTAGTCACAAACAAGGACAGATCAAAAATAGCTTTCCTTAAACAGTCAAAGTTGGATGCCTACCTCAGCCGGTGGTCGATGGAGTTATGTTGCGCTGCTCCAGCTTCCGTTTCCTTCTCCTCAACGAGTGATCAACCTGAAACAATGCAAAGGAAATACAACAAAGCACGTAACTGGAAAACAATAATGATCTATTTACTCACAAAGTCAAGAAGTCATGAGATATCAAGTACATTACATACAAGACATAGGAAAACATCATTGATTGCATTTAATGAAATAAGAGTAAGCTTACAACCAGAGTCTTGACATCGCAAACCCTCTTAGAGGAATCCAGCCAGCATGTTCTTCAAGCATTCACTCTTTGAAGATGGATCTCCCAACATACAAAGTCTCTCTCTCTCACTTGCAAGTTTTACATCAAATCAAGGGCACTTCACAACCTTCCACAAGCTATCAACACTCTCACACTTGTTCACACTCACACCAGCTATCTATCAAAAGCACTAACAGCACTGCTCAATCCAAGAATTTACCAACTACTAACTAGCTGATCATATCAAAAGTGAGTGTTTAAATAGGAGAAGGAGTCTCCATCAAAGGTGGAAGAGAGAGCTTATCCCCAAGGAAGATAGCACAATTGACAGAACTGCCACACCAAGGAAGGAAGGGCAACACAAACTAGGCCAACAACCAGGTCTGGAGTCATCCAGAAGGCCGATTGTTGGAACAAATTTGCCCAATCTGGATCATCGCGAGTACATCACAGAGCTTCAACGCTGACATCGCTAACGAGTAGTGTAGCCAGTCAGATCATCGCTAAAGATAATAAATAACCTCACGCTGGAGCATGAAATTGGACCATCATGGGAATCAGATGTACTTCCACGTTGGCAGTGCGGCTGGACTATTTATGAGCGCCATTCAATGCGTATATTAAGTCCATAGTCGCGATGAGGCAGATAACTTAGGAAAAGTGGGTCAATTGGCAGCACAAGAGAGCATTTGAGCATGTTTGACTTGGACACATGACAGTAGATGGACTGGGAGTGAAGGCTGTTAGAGCCTAGATTTACCTCAGGCTGAAAAAGGTAGCATCCAGGGCCAACATCAAACCACGCTTAACCTAGTAGCTAGCCCTACCAGGTCAGGAGAGGGCTCTCTCCGAGTCAATCTCAGTAAATTATGATCACTAAGGGCTTGAGATGATTGATTTAACTACTGATCTTAGGCTAGGTATAGATGTAAAGGAGTTTGATTGAATAAATGATGTGTTTGTGGGCTCTAATAGAAAAGAAAATTTTGGGTGCAGGGAATGAGGCTCAGTCTTGTAGAGGGCTCAATGGGGCAAGGTAGGCAACTGTATTTGGCACTCTAAATCAAATGAGATGGATGGTTTAGATAGAGGAGGAGTTGAAGAGGGCGAGAGAAGCCATGGATCCTCTCCAAACAGTTGAAAACATCAAGAAACTAAAGCAAACTTCAAGTAGAGCACTATAATTTCAATGTATTCTACTTACACTCTTGTTTGATTTAGCTGAGAAGAAATAAGAGGGAAAATGACATACATAATACACAAGAAAATTCACAAATATATAAGAAATCACTGTACTAAAACAAAATGCCACAGGGATCCCAAAGAGTGCTGCAAACCCTGGTCTCAATTCCTTAGCCAAAATGCTGATATGAGTGTACAATGAAGCTCCTTGCTTCCTCAAGAGTCCAACCATGCTAATGACTGAAAAATACATAATATAGACAAACCATAGCTCATCCTAGCCTCTAGGGGTCGAGCTCACATGTTTAGGAGCTGTTCCAAGTAATTCTAAACTAAAAACTAGAAATCAGGCAGTGGAACAACATGCCTCTAGAAACAAGGGAACTGATTCATTCAGTTTCAAATAACTTTTAAACTTATGAATCTACCTACAAAAGTGAAAATTTGACATATTTACATCATGATCCATCAATTTACATGAAATTACATCACAAATTTGACATTAAGAAAGTGAAAAAGTCAAACTGGCCAAAGCTAGGCGAAAAACAAAGCAATACTTGGTCAAACGGGCAAAATTTCCTCTATGCGTCACGCCTGATTCTCTATGCGTAGCGCCTGTTTGGACCCACTTTTGGAGGCTTTCCCAGTGTCCAAATTAGCTCCAAGTGTGCTTACTGGAAAGGTTTGCCTGTAGAATTTCCAACCCAAGTGGAATTTTTCAATTTGGCCTTCATTTGCCCTATCAAAAATCAAATCTCCCAAGACTGCTTCCTGTGTGTCAAAATAGGGGCAGTAAGGTCATTTTTTGAGTGTTTTTGACCTTTTTGAGGGCTCAAAACCTGCCCAAATTTCTTGGCCATGGGTAGGCAAGCATATTTTTCCATGCCAAATCCAAAAATGCTAAGTTTTTGTGCTTTGGAGGCTCCTAGAAAAAGCGAGCACCACGTGGTGCGGCGCATAGGGCAGAAAATCCTGTTTTTTGTGCCAAAAATTTCAAAAATGCCCCAAATTTTTTGAAATTTGGGCTGAGTTTTCTCCATCAAGCATGTTGTTGGGCCAAGGAAGCCTCAACCAATATCCGAATTCGATCATGCTTCTTTCGCCTCTTTGATGCCTTCTTCAATTTTGCCCTTAAGCTCCTGATTCTCGCCTTGCAAACTTTGTTCCTCACCATGTAATGAAAAGCCATGTGTCTCAACAAGTCTTTCTCCTTGTTGGCCTTCTCCAACAATCTCTCTAAGTAGATATTGACTCTCTCAAGCCAAGACTCCTAATCGGCATTGATCTCTTGCTCAAGTGAAGTGAACTCCACCCTCCTCCTTTGGGCAACTTGGTGATTCTCCCGAATGTTTTGCAAATCCATAATCACTTGTTGATATTTAAGCTGCTTATTCCTTTGCTCCAAGTACTTTATAATCCACTTAGCCCTCTCCAAGTTGAGGGACAAGGCTTTGATGTCCGCCTGCTGCTCTTGGATGATTTCTTTGAGATTTGTGCTTTGCGGGCCCATATCTGTATCATCATCCTTAATGAGAATAAAGTCCTGCTCACTTGAAGGCCCCTGATCCTATAATGGCCTCTTGCCTTTGTCTTGAACCTGTGGTGTTGATGACGGAAGCGAGACCCCTTCCATTCCGGATGGAGATAATACTCGCTTGGCTGCTGCAAACAACCGTCTAGTGCCCTTCTGATAAGTGATGAACACCGGCATACTAGCGGTCTGTGTCTCATGACTCTCGTGCTGATAAGAAGGTCCACCTGTCTCATGCAAAGCCTCTGAAGGTCCCCGAGGAGCTGTGAAAAACTCACGAGAGATGAAGTCCTCCCAAGTGATGCCCTGTAAGCCAAGCTGATGGATGACCACAATTTTTATGAGAGCAAAATGATATATACTATTGAACTGTTGTTGAGGAGTCTTGTGTTGCACTAGAGTGGTCATCTTCTCAATATTTTGGCACATGAAGTACGGGATGTTCATCATCCTCACCCTGGTAAAATGCATCAGCAGCCTGATATGATAAACATATAAATGGGAGAACCGACCCTCACAGCTGAAATACTTCATAATCAATTTCATTAAAGGAGCATATGAGTCTTTGAGGTACCAAAAAGGAAAAACTCTCTTGAGCTGTCTCAAAAAACCGGGCTTGATGTATGGTTCATAATGCTGCCGGTCAATTTGATGCCTCTTGTTCCAGTGCTCTCCAATGTTGGGAATACCGGTTGCTAGTGAAATAGATTCTGGTGTTAATGTGAAAGTGACACCAGCTAGAGTGGCTTGACCATCATGTAAATGCAACACAAACAAACAAGCCAACTCATGATGAAACTGAATGCTAGCAACCTTCTCACAAAATTCATAGCAGGACTAGTGTTGGAAACAAGAGATGGCAAGAGGGCAGGCCTGTAATTCAGCAAGAGAGGTTGTTTCTTCTCTAATATGTTTGTCACCTCTATGAGGCCTCCTGGGTGCATGTACCTCTGTAGGTGAGTCACTGTGTGTCTCCTATTCATAATCATATGACGGATCAGATGCCATCTCTGCTAGTGGATGAACTACCTTGGAGCTGCCTTGATGAGAAATAGGTGAGCTGTGATGTGTTTTGACCTTTGCCACCAAGGGAAACCATGATATGAGGGACTGTGGAGGGAAAAAACAGTGAGGGATTTAGGGACTATTGGGGTAGGGTTTAGTTAAGGGAACAGGGAATTAGAGAGTAGTTTGGGAGTTTTTAGTATAGGACTAGGGTTTGGGAATTTGCATGTGGGATTTGGGATATGGGATTAGTGAATTTAGGGGTGTGTGAATTTAGGGAATAGGGAAATCAAAGGAAAAATGGAGTAAGGAGTGGTAAGTGGACTTGGTAGCCAAAACAGTCAATACTAACCATAGGCAGCAATTTCCTTTGAAAATTTTGAAGAGATAGGTTTGATTTCTTTTAAACAATCACCATACATCAACCACCATGAAACAACCACCAAACTTGGATGAAAAACAGTGATAGAGGCTCAACCTACTTGGACAAGTGAAGATCCACGCGTTTTGAGTGATTTGGAGCAAGTTTTTGAAGTTTCCGGGCTTGCCAGCTGTATGCGTCGTGCATCAAACCCAATGCGCCGCGCCCAGTGTGTGCGTCGCACCCGTGCAATTTTGAACTGGAGGTCGCAGTCCAGTGTGCCGCGCCTGTTATGTGCGCTGCGCTAGTTACCCAATGCGCCGCGCCCCTATTTTTTGGCCGATTTCTCCCACTCTCTTACTTGCTCACCAACACGACTTTGCCTTGCTTCCACTTTGTCTTTTAGTGCAAATAATCTTTTCAAATTGAAAAAAAATTGACTTATATACAAGGATTCTTTAATTTTTATTTCACAAAACCCACTTTCATAATGTCTAGAATTTGAATTTATTTTTAAACTCTGTTTTTGAGCTTTTTCACTTTTTTAAGCTTGTGATGGACTGAATGACTAATGTTTGGCTTATTTTACAAGGGGTTGGAGCTATTGGGGCTAGGGAAAGTGACCAGGGTTACAGATGAAATGATTTACATATGAAGAAGATGAAATTACATGAATTTGTACCATAAAAGCAAAAATACTATGTTTCTCCTCAAAACATAGTTTTGTGGAAAGACACCTCTGAACACTTGATGATGAAATTTATTGATGCTGGAACCTCCTCATGTGCTTGCTGGGTGTTATTGGACATTTTGAAACACTTTATGATGAAACCCTAATGAAACCCTATAATGACAATGAAACCCTAAAAAGACTTTCGCAATCCTAAAGACAAAAAGGTGACTGAATGTGCTTTCTGATGAATAAACATGAGCCAACAGGTAAATGACATGAGGGAAAAAGTAGGGGAAGCCATTACCGTCAGATGATCCATGCACCTCATGGAATGCAATTGACTTGGTGGGACACCTAATATGTGATGCAACAAGAGGACTTGATCTCTGACGGAGGGATGAAGATAATGACACTAACAAAGGCAGTGACAAATTACTGTGTAACAGATGCCCCCTAAAGTATGAAGCTTGAGAGAGTGGGAGGGGTGAAATGCTTTACAAAACTGACTGAGTTGGAACACCATCTCGAAGGACGTGCAGGCTCAAGTACAACTGATATCTCTGATAGTGAAATACATGTAGTCTAGGCATGGACGTAATCATCCAAAAGACATACGAACTAGGTCTGTGGTATGGACGCAACCATCTAGCTAATAAGACCATGATAATAATAAAGTTCTGGTCACAACCATCCATGGAGACTCAGGTACAGTCGCAACCATCCATCAATGAGTCATGTAATCAATCCACGCAGCTCGAACATGTGTGATCTGAGTTCGGGGTCTTGAACCCAACCAATCATAGTACAAATTCTAACATGCAAATAGAGGTGTTGAAGTCGAGCATGAAAGAAAATCACTTTATTAACGGTCGATGATGTAGACTGTTAACAAGCGCGAGAGAAACCACCAATAATGCCAATGGTTCTCAAGGTACCATCTAGTACAATCCATGACGTGTGAAGAATGAGTTGAAGTCGAACACTCGTGGAATCACCCAATCGATGACCAATGATGAAAGTCGATCGTCAGGTGCGAAGAACTTGCCATTGAGGCATGCAAGCTCCAAGGTACCAAAAGGGATCTCTAGATCAATCTCCTGGATAATGAGCTGATGTCGACAGGAGACGATAAGTCACAGGAGGGCCATAATGTTTCCCCCATCAGTGACACGAGACAAGGAGCAAGCGATAGATGGTGAAACAGAGTATCAGAGGAAAAGGCGAGGATGTAAACTGTAGAAGGATTATACTCTTGAACATGTCGGTGACACGACTCCAGAAGGTGGCAGCATTCAGGTACCAAAGGATCATAGGCTTAATGGAGACAACATAGATAAGATGGAATGAGGCTAAATGACAACACAAACCCGTGGAAGGCCAAATGACGATGTATGGATATCCCAACCCGACAAGAAGCAGAAGTGTCGATGTTCAAGAGTGACTAGCCGCCATAGACAATCAACGATGATTTCCAAATTTTCCCCCACCATTGCTGGCGAGTACCCCAATATTTTTGAAAACAAGCTTGAAGGGGATAGCATATGCTTGTAATATAAGTTCAACCTTTGGTCGAGTCCAACCTAGTAATAGTTTAACGAGCCCTAGGGAGGAGAAGCTCGAGTCTCGTCATGGTGAAGAGTCCAATGTCGTCAGGGTTTAACGAGTCCGACATAGGTAAAACTCAGAGTCTTTTTCATGTTTAGAGAGTTTGAAAAAGACACGGAAAAAAAAAAAACTCCAGGGGTGTCCTTTTTCGTAAATTTGTGTCTCTCGAGCCCAAAAAAGTATAAAACAATAGTCGAAAGAACCGCTTGACCATTATGATCAAGGAGTACTTTTCGTGATTAGTGATCTCGACCCGAAAAAGTAGAAAAGTGATCGAAACCACGCCATTTCATAACCAATAACGAGCTTGAAACGACAAAAGCTCGACAATCTTTTCTCATTTACATGGTCGGAAAAGAGCTTAAAGCAGACCGCCTCTCATTTCGTTTAACGAGTTGAAAGGAACAACTCGGCTATCCTTTTATCTTTAAAGTCGGAAAAGAGCGTTAAAGACGACTTTATGAACCAAGTGCACATGCGACTCCACGACCTGTAGTTCTGCACAAAACACGCCAAACGTAAAACCCATTTGACATAAATAATTAATATATGCGGAAACCCCAATTAACCATGAAAAAAATGGTAAATACCCATATTATAAAGTGCAATTTTTTACCATTTCAAAAAATTACTATAAAAGGGGGGTAATCTATTTCATTTTTACCATTTGCACTGTTGAGTTTACCATTGAAGCATTTTGGAGCACCAACTAGAGCGATTTTCTCAAGCCAATTCTGCCCTCATTTGTCGACGGTTCATCGTGAAACTTCTACCAAGTAAGTAGACTTCCTCCTACGCTTCATTTCAATGGTTTTTTTATGCATTTGAGCGTTAGGCATGTAAGTTTAGGCGGACTTTTTGAGTCAGAGTCTGCTGCTTGGTCATCGCGGGTATGCCTTTTGGGTCTGCGATGACCGAGTAAAATTTACACATAATGTTTTTCGATCATTGCGAGAATATGATGTATTCTCGCGATGACTGCGAGAAAAATGAACTACCAACCTTGCTCCATCGCGACTGTTTTAAAAACAGACGCGATGGCAACACAAAACTAATCTTTTGTGTAAATTATGGATAGAAATTTACAAACAAAGGTCTAATTCATTTATTCTCGTTATGCAGGGCATCATGTCATTTGTTTGGCAGGAACGAACTCATGGTTTCAACGATGAGGCAACTTTTGTTGATGCTGGGTGCCAAAATGCTTTACGTGCATGTGGGTTGCCAAAATTCTTCCTGACTCTGCACCTTCGGTCCCAACCCGATTTACTAGAGTTGATAATTCATGCATGGAACCCAGTAGACGGAAAATTCATAATCCATGGCCGAGACATCGAGTTCGATGCAACATACATATATTTTTTGACCGGATTGTCCCACCGTGGTGAGAGGTTGATCTTAGAGGGCCAACGTCCCGGGGGCGAATCACTAGAGATGATAATGGCACGAGCGTGCCCTTGGGCGCGAAAAACAAAGAGTGGAAAGGTGGCAATCCCGACGGTGGAAGACTTGGTTCTTCGTGCAGTTCTGTTTATGGTAACAAGGGTAGCGGGCTCCCAAGCCCAACATGAGGCATCAAAGACCTATTTGGAGTTGGCTCTCGAATGCCTTAATCCGACCATGTTCAACTGGGCGGAAACAATGACGGCTAATATGAAGAGACAACTTAACAATTGTCGTCGAGGAGAGACGAAACAGTTTGGCTATGGATCCATCTTGATCCCGCTCATGCTGGAGCAGGTGCCGACATTGCAGTTTCAAGATATGGTCTTGGAAGCGCCTAGACCGCGAGAGCCCAGGATCACACGGTGGGCCCACGTTATGCCACAGGGAGGTGGCAGACGCCCAGTGTCATGGGGGGCGATGTTCCGTGAGTGGCTGGAGCGTCAGACGATATTTGTTGAGGACTGGCCATATGCTGGGATGGACTTTCGTGGAGATCCCAACATGCAGCTACCCCCTGGTGAGCAGTGGGATGATGGCAGTAAAGCACTTGATCACGTTATTTTTGTATTTTATTTTTTATGATGTTTTTTGGATTTTTTCATGCATACGTCCTAATGAGGTACTCTATGGTGTTGCAGATGTGGGACCAGTGAGACCTGTAAGACTGGCTCCAGAGGCACGGAGAGACCCAGAGGGTATCAGAGAGCTAGCCTTGGCTCCTCCAGCTGGCGATTTGATAGAGACAATGGCCCAAAATCTCGAGGGTCTGATGGCGGGGATCCCTGATTATATGGGGATCGAGGAGGTCCCCATAGAGTTCCAGATTCACACAGTGGGGGTGATCCTAGGGTGCACCGACTGTTGAGACGGGTTGCACAAGCGGTGGTGTGCTATAGGGAGCATAACCCACCACAGTAGACACCTAGGTTTTATCCTACTGATTTTTTGAGAGACATGTGTCTCGGATGTATGGAGAACACAGACTCTATTTGGACATATACATTTATTTTTTGAGCGCTTCGGTGCGCCACACGAGATATATATATACATATTCCTATGGTTCATTATTGTGTTTTTGAATGCTTCTATATGCTATTTTGATTACATGTTACACAAATGTCTATTTAATACATGGTTGTCTAATGCATCAGTTAACGTGTTTAATCGTCTTGGAATGTGTTGATATGTGATAAAATCAAAATTCCTTTCTAACAATTTAACATGTAAATACAACCTTATAATCTGATGATCTCTGACAGAATAACGCCCATTAAGCTGGTGGACAACAAGTTGGGAGTCTAGATTGACAAGCAGTGCATGAATGTCGAGGTTAATAGCCTCGATCAATAGTTCAATAACATCACTATATTCAGCGACATTGTTTGTGGTACAACCCAGACAAACACCTTGAAGGTCTACTAACTCACCATGAGGATCGTAGATTGCCCATGCTGCAGAAGATAGGTTGTGTGTACTACGGCAGACACCATCAACGAAACCAACGTAAGGTGTACCAAACATCTGCACGAAGCAAAAGGACACAATAAGTGGCAATTATGCCTACACACCAAGCCAAAACATGAAAACACACGCACACAACACACCTGCTGAGAACACACGTATGTACAAATCAGAGTGCATGGGGTTCATGCATAATATTTTTTCAGATAAAGCCCATTTCGGGGCTTATCCAAAGGGTTCCCTTCATAATCAATCAGCTCATAGGCCCCTTTTTGCAAAACTCACTTTACAATATAAGGCCCGTGCCACATGGGCTCGAATTTGCTTGCCCCCAGCTTATCATTCGCTTGATCATAAAGCAGGACTAAATCTCCTTCAACAAAAGAACGAGGATGAACAGTATGATCAAAGTGAGTTTTCACTCTCTTCTTCTGTGCTTTAATAGCTAGAGAGGCCAGTCGACGGGTCTCGTCTAGTCGCTCTAGGTAGAGAAGGCGTTCTTGTACCGGAGTAGTGTTGGGGAGTAATTTGACAGCTAATTTCAAAGAAGGGATCTCGCACTCAATTGGAAGGGTAGCCTCTTAACTGTAAACCAATTGGAACGGGGTGAATCTGGTGGCATCCTTCACTGACATTTGGTAGGCCCATAAGGTGGAGAACAACATCAAATGCCACTTGGACTTGTGCATGCCAACGATGTGTTGAAGCATTGTAACTAGAACTTTGTTGACAACTTCCACTGGACCATTGGCCTGAGGATAGCATGGTGTTGAGCTATCATGCCACAGGCCCAACTGGGTTGTAAACTCAGTCATCATTTTATTACGAAAATGTTTTTCGTGATCAGTGATGACAGCTTGAGGGACTCCGAATCATGAAATAACATGATCGAACAAAATTTGCACTGTTGTGTGACCGTCTTCAAATAGTGTAGGCATCGCCTCGGTCCATTTTGTGAAATAATCGACGACAACGATGATGTACCCATGCCCCCCGGCCGAGCAAGGGTTACAGGTCATATAGTTAATTCCCCATTTAGCAAAAGGGCTGACGGTAACAATAGGGTGCAATGGAGCAGGAGGCGCGCACATTTTCCATTCGTAGATTTGGCACTCATGACAAGAGCAGACGGCAAGAATGCAATCCTTGAAGATGGAGGGCCAAAAATAACCAGCATAGAGAATCTTTTGAGCAGTGGCATATCCGGACATGTGACCACCACAGGCCCCAGAATGGCAGTCATTTAGAACTCGTTTGGCTTCCTCGAGTGTTAAACATCGGCGGAGGATAGAGTCGACGCCGAATCAGTATAGGGTGTCCCCAATAATGTGATAAGGTTGAGAATGATGGCGAATGCGTCGCTGAGCATCCTTGGACAAATCAAGATGAAAGGAGGATGTTTGAAGATAGACAATAATGTCCCCATACTAAGGATCGAGGGTACTAATCAAGAATAGAGTTTCATATGGAATATGGTCCTCTAACCGAGAAGGCGTGGTAGCAGATGGCAGAGAGCAAAGCAACTCAACAAAGATGAGGGATTTCTTAGACTTGATGGTGGTGAACTCCAAGTCGAACTCTTGGAGGATGACAATCCACTTTGAGTATTTTCCCCCCAGTAATTGATGTGACAAGATGTACGTCATCGGGTTGCAATCAGAAATAACTGTCATGGTGCGCAATAGTATGTAATGGCGGAAACGTTGAACGACACAAACAACGACCAGTGCCAACTTCTCGACATGGGCATAGTGAGTTTCCGTATCAAGTAGATTGTGGCTAAGATAATAAACGACATGCTCAGTACCATCATCGTCATCTTGAACTAGAACCATGCCGATGGTGGTATTGGCAGCAACTAAATAAAGAGTATAGTCTTGGTGATAATCAGGGGGACATAACAAGGGAGCAGAGACAAGGAGAGCCTTGAGGTGCTCGAATGACTCTTGTGCAGCGGTATCCCAATGAAAAGGGGTGTCGCATTTCAATAACTGCGTATAACCTTTAGCCACTTTGGCATAATTCAGAATAAATCATCGTAGAAAATTTGCTTTCCCCTGCAAACTCTACAATTGCTGCAAAGAAGCAGGGGGAGGAAGATTCAAAATGGCTTCGACTTTAAGAGGATCCAAATGGATACCCTCTCGGGAGACGATGAACCCGAGAAGTCTACCAGACTTGACACAGAAGACGCACTTATGCGGATTGAGCTGGATGCAATAGTGTCTACAACGGAGAAAAATTTCGTGAAGGTGGGTGGGATGGTCTTGGCGTTTTACCGAATGAGCTGGAAGGTCATCTAGGTAAGGCTACACAATGTGTCGAATATCATGAAATGCGTAAGACATTGCGCGTTGGAAGGTGGCACCGTCATTCTTTAAGCCGAAAGGGAGCTTCTTATAAGCGAAAGTGCCCTACGGACAGATAAAAGCGGTCTTGTGTTGATCGATAGGGGCAATATTAATCTAGTTATAACCAGAAAAGTCGTCCATGAATGAGTATATTTCACTCCCGGCACACTCATCAATGAGCTGGTCAATGAAGGGTGTAGGGAAGTTATCTTTGGGACAATCTCGATTAATATCATGGTAATCAACACATACCCTGATAGTGCCCTATTTTTAGTGACAGGGACAATATTAGAGACCCAATCTGTGAGTGGGATGGGGTAAATAAAACCAGCCTTGAGAAGCTTTTCAACTTCCACCTTAATAGCTGCAGCCTTTCGGGGGTGTACGGGGCATAAATGTTGTCGAGTAAGTTTAGCACCCGGATAGGTGGGTATCTCATGCACCACGATACAAGGATCGATGCCGGGCATCTCTTCGTAAGACCAGGCAAACACATCATGAAATTCATGAAAAAGACCTGTATAGAGCTGAATCTCCTCTGGAGTACAAGTTACTCTAACATGAATATGCTCGACAATCCCTGGTTTAACAGAGATGTCGATTGGTTGAGTTTGCGTAATGTTGCCCACATTCCCTTCAGAACACACTTGATAGATTTGAATAGGTGTCTGAAGAGGGTGAAAAGGGAAATAAGAAGCAAATCACTCAAGACAAGCAAGCATTTCCCGATGGGCAGGGAGAAACGAGGAACGATGGTGATGGACAAGCCAAGGGGGTTCCTCGAAAGACATAGTCTCAATGATTGCTTCATCAGAAGGAAAAAGTTCCTGTAATGGGTCTGAAGAAGCGCTATCTCCAAGCCAAGGGGGCTGCATGTATGAGTTGAGAGCTCTGCTCGAGGGAGTAGGTTCAGAAGATGGAGCTGATGTAGAAACAATTTCAACGTAGTTGACCTCGGCAGGACTCAACGAAATCTCATCGCCCCAGGATTCTATCTGATTAGCAGGAGGAAGAACCCACGGACCAGAGCGAACAGAAATCATATTAATGGGGGCGATATTGGGAGGTGGGAGCAAAAAAACACCCATAAAGGCAGGATCTTTAAAGAGTCCAGCATCCACACTCTTAAGAGGAACCGAGGTATGCTCCACAAAAGGCACGTTGCCATTGGAGGAAGAGGCAAAGAAGGAGAGCTGGTCTACGATGATGATCTTCCCCTGATGATGTTGTAGATCTAACCCAAGAATATTATAGATCTGATAAGAAAATATAAGATAATGCAAATAAACCCAGAAATAGTATGAAATGCTTCTTTATTGATCAAAACCCTTAAGGTAGGGCAACACCATACATTCACTCCTTAAGGAAGGAGAATACTCCACAAGCCATATGCTTGTTCATACAAGAATACTTCTCTTCATATCTCTCGATGTGGAGTCTCTAGCCTCTATATAGGCCTCATACATACAATACCATGCATCATTACCATGGTTTCCTCATACCATCAACTAATACCATGGGCCCCTTACATTATTATTAACTACTTGTGGCCCCTTACATGACATGGGTTAACCACCTTATTTATTACTATGGCCCATCCCATTATTACATTATTACCTTGGGTACCTCCCTCGGTACCCCATATTACCCCCCCTAGGTATATAACTTC
>APFE031149770.1:123055-151722 GCA_000404065.3 Pinus taeda
AAAATGCGAGGTGGAAGATCATGGAATCTTCCAGAAGCTTCCCCTCTGACACTTGCCTCTCTGTTTTCGACTAGGGATGAGTAAGAGATCATCATTCTCCAAGTGGAAGAAGGAACTATCAGGGAGAGGACATTAATCAAGATCCCAGAAGATGACTCACCTCTCTGTAATCATCTATATATGGATCCCTCATCAGAGAGATCCAGAGGCTGGAATTTTGTAGCTTATAGAGAAGTGCTGTTGGTATTCTGGTGTACATTCACAGTGTTGGGTGATTTTGCTTTTCTTGAGGTGAAGAAGGGCTTCTTAGCTGGAGGATGATGTTGGGTCAGAGCTCATGGTTGTAATCTTCTTGCTACTTTTTATCTAACTAAAGCTATTCTTGTTTCCTTCCATATTCTTATGTACTTGTTTATATATGCTTGTATATGGTTAATGCACAATTGATCTTGCATTATTTATGAACTTAGATCCTTGTTTCTTGCATGGTAGTATGTTGCTGTGATTCTACAGGTCCTTTTGAAGCTGAGCAGACAAAGAGTAAGTGGCAAAACTCTATCAAGAAGAAGAGGAAATCGAGCGCAAGACTCAGGTTGGCCCTCTTGGTTCTCCTCTCATCTATTTTCATAAAAGGAATCAATAGTAGACTTTGATTGTTTGTTTCTAAGATAGCCACCCATCTTAGTGGGAATAGCAGCATCCGTGTGGACACTATTCCCGTATAACAGGTGAGGATAGATTATTAATTAGCCACAAATTGGTTAATTAATCTCCGTTATTTGGCAGGAGTCTTAGGTTATTAATTAATCGCTAGTCGATTAATTAATCCCTTATTTTAATTGTTTCATTATTAAGGTTGTTGTATCAAACCTCGGTGATGGGATTATTAATATATGGGGTTTTTAACAATAAAATATACGGGAAAATGATGATTTTTGGGATTTAATACATAAGTAAAGTCAGATGTTAATATGAGATGAAAATAAAAGTGCACTAAGTATAATGTGTCTAACATTAATTTGTTTTTCATATTAAAACATTATAACCTAGTCTAAAGGGATTTTGTGGGGTAATTACTTTTCCTTAGCAAATAGTGAATTTGCTTAGGGAAAAGGGGTTTTTAGAAGAAGTGAATAAATGATGAAGGGGTGAATGTTGATGAGGGGTTTTTAGCACCTTTGACCTTATAAGTTATTGGGCCGAGGGTCTGGTCCCTCCAGAAGTTAGAGAAATGCTCTGAGCCCCTTTAACTTAAGGTTTTTGGAATTTTACTTGTGGGAAATTAATTATAATAAGGGGTAAAATGAATGAGGAAATTAATCATGCAACCTTGTAAATGTGCCTTTGTCATCCATGTTTTTCCAAGTAATGTAATGATGAAAGTAAATGATTTGAGCTTTTAACTTAACCATTCATCATACATAATTCTGCAACCAATTGTCTAATTACCCACCTACACATCCTACCATTTTTACTTCTTTTATTAGGGTGCACTTAAACTGGCAAACCCTTATCAAACTTTTCTTTTCTTTTACAATGGAAATCTATCTAAGTCTATCCTTATTACATCCATGGGCTCAAATTAAACTGTTGAGCTCCTTTTATTTACTCTACCTATCTACTTATCTGCCAAGATTATATAGTTTGGTCAGATTTTATTCTCTATCTATAGACATAAAAATTTAAAACATGAAATAGTCAAGTTTAAACTATTTGACTACCATGGATTGTGGCATAAGTGACAAGCTGTACACAATTTTTATTTTTCACCAAAGTAAATGGTAGTGGCATTTTGACTTGCACACTTTCATGGTCTTTTTCTTTTTCTTGGGGTTAATTTTTCATTTTTTTTTTACCTTTTCTTTTTATTCTTTTATCCTTTGATTTTCTTTTAGGATATACCCTCTTTACATTTTTTAATTTTTTTGAATTTTTGAATACGGAAAACATTTGTAGAAAGCAAAGATATGTACATATTACAGAGATAAACTAGGTCAATCATAAATTATGACACCTATTGGTATAAGAACATGACGGTTACATGACCCATTTGAGCTCAAAATACAATAGACAAACATTTACTAGCTAAACTTGAAACTAGGGAATGAAGTTTCTGAACAAGAAGAATAAAACAACACCATATCATGAAGACCAATCTTTTGAACTTGAATTGACGAGGTCATATAACCTGAAGAAAGACTAGTGCCGCTGTCTCCTACAATGTCAAGCTCCAATATTGTGAATGGTGTCTTGAAATGTGCAACCCCTACAAAAAAGCCTATCCCATAACCATTTCTTAGCTACAAGTGCCTATGTCGAGGACCTTTGAACCTAGAAACCATGTCACCTAAAAGGAAGGAACATGATAATTCATAGCAAAAACAATAAGCCAACTTTCAAACCTGATAAAAATCCCACAAACTACTCCATAGTTTTGAAAATTTACCATTGAATGCAGACATTCCTCTATCATACACCCAAGTGAATAATCCCAATTTCAGTGGGGGAGAAGCCTAGAAATACAAGAAAATTCATAGAGTAAGGTGTCTCCTCCTAGAATAGTTGGGTGTAGTATGTACCGACAATTGAGTGAAGAGTAGTGCATGTACTTTGCATGTGTGTTGCATGGGGAAGGTTTTCCATGCCACCCCATCTCTTAAAATGTTGTGGGAGGCGGTGGGGTGGCGAGCTCCCCCTTCGACCTCCAACATCTCTTCAAGGGGGCTTCACTGTGGGAGCAATATCATACCACGTGGGTTCATATTGGGGGATATATATTCAGGAAAAAATGACATAATATATTGGGGGATATATAAGGGGTAAAGGGTTTTTATATTGGCAAATATAAAAAATGGAGCTTAAAGTTAATGAAAAAATATAAAGGGGTATAAAAAATGTTAATGAAAAAATGGATACCTATAATATCCAGTGAAAGTAGGGTTTTTTTTTTAAAATTGGTAAGATGTATTGGGTTCATATTGGTAGGGGGTTAAATAATGTGATTTTTAGAGGGATTTTCCAATATGTAGTCAAATTAAGGGTATTTTTTAATATGCCACGAACGCACGTGATATGTCAGAGGTTCACTGAATGAATCCCCTGTGCATTCCTTCTTCCAACACTCCAATCAGGGGCCTTTTGTCTACATCTAGTATGAGTTGAAGAGGTTCCCTCTAGCTAGACAAAAACCTCTTCAAAACATGTTTATGATAGACAAATGTCTTGATATTGACACCCCACATTAGCTAAGAAGTTAGCTACATTGTTTCCCATTCATCGGAAATAGGAAGCCCTAACATAAGGAATAGAACGAAAATTTTTTTGATTGTGAGAGATTATGTGTTCCAGTCACCGACTCTGAAGTAAATGCCTCTAACCCTTTAAGTTACTCATGGTCCCCCAACCATGGCGTTTGTTGCCAAGCATATTTGTAGAAGAGGGTAGTGTGTCCATTCTAGAAGGTGTAATTTTGGATTAGACTCGATTGGTCTATGCTAGATTCCATATAGAGGAGCCTAAGGGATGCTCCGTAACTCTTAAATTTTCCAACTAAGAAGAGGTGTGGCCATATTTCCTGTCCCAAATTTGTTTCCAAATTTCATTTCCTCCCAAGATCCATCTCCACCATAGTTTAGCTCCCAATTCCTTATTCAGGACCTCTAGGTCTCTTAGATCCAAAACTCTGGCCAACTTGGGGATGCAAATCTTTTCCTAGGCAAACAATGACTATATTTTTCTTTCTTTTCTCCTTTCCAGAGAAAATGTCTATAGCGGATAGTGATGGATTTGAAGATAGCTTTGGGAGTAGCTAAGATAGACAATTGGTAAATTGTAAGAGCTTGGAGGATAGACTTAAGAAGGACCAATATACCCACCAAATTAAGAGACTAAAATGCCCAACTTTCTAGCTTATTAGAGATATTTTGAAGTATGCCTTACCAACAGGTTGATCGTAAATAGTTCTCTACCATTGGAGATTCCAAGTATTTAGCAGGAAGTTTTCCTATTTGGAAGTCCATGAGGTGAGATAAATGTTGTTGGCCAATCATATTAGTGTTAAAGAAATATATAGTTGATTTGTCCACAATTATCATCGTACTTGAAGCCTCCATGAAGTCATTGAGGATGGTTTTCAAATCCATAGTCTCTTCCATAGTGAGAATGCCAAATAACATAATATCATCAACAAATTATTGATGGGTGATAGGTAAATAATTATCATAAAGATGAAGTCCCTTGATAATCTCATAACGCCCAACCACTTTAAGGTATCTTCCCAAACCTTCTGTAGAAAATATAAATAAGAAGGGATAGATAAGTTTACCTTGGCATAAACCTCTAGAGGGATTAAAGGTTGTGGTTGGAGAACCATTCAAAAGGAGGGAGAATAAGGGATTTGATCCAAGTGATCCATTGAGATGAGAACCCAAATGCTTATAGAGTTTGGAGGAGGTAATCCCAATTTAAGCAATCATAATATTTGGAGAGGTCCAATTTTATAAGCATTCCAACTCTCTTGGATTTATTTAAAGAGTGGATAACCTCATGAGCTGCCACGATCCTGTCAAGGATTTGGAAACCTTCAAAACAACATGTATGTTATGGAGAAATGATACTATTCATATAGGTTTAAGGTTGTTCACAATGATTGATGATATAATCTTATAAACAACATTACAAAGAGAAATTAGTCAAAAACCACTTAGGATATCTACTATGACATAATTGGTAATTAAGACCTGGGCATACCTTTTGGAAGCAATGAGATTGTTTGACCATTTTACGCACTTCAAATCTTATAAATTGCCAACAAGCCTGAAAGAATTCCATTGTGAAGATGTTGAGTCTTGGAGCTTTAGTTTTTAGCATTGTCATCACCACTTCTTCTACTTATGTAAACGAGGCTTCTCTCATCAGGGCCTCATTTTGGGCAGGATGAATAAGGTTAGGAATATGTGATGTAATTTGTTGGATAACTACTGATCTTTTGGGTGTGGGATTTATAAGCAAGGAATGATAGTATGAAACAAGTTCATGTTCCAACTCCACATGTTTTACTAGGAATTGCATGTTGTTAGAATAAAGTGAGAATATCTTATGGTTGTGACGATGTTTTATCATAGCCTTATGAATTTTTTTTGATTTCCTCTCTCCTTCCTTCAACCATTGCATGTGAGATTTATGTTTCCAAAGGGTCTCCTCCTACTTTTGTTGCTACTCTATTTTGTTAGTCATCTTTCCTTCTTCCATTATCAAATCCCTTATGCGTCCATATAGAATAAATCTATTGTTGCACCTGTTGCATGTGAACCTGTAGGACCTGCTTTTCTTTGGAAATATGGCTGAATTCCTTTCTATTCCATTCTTTGAGTTTGAATTTAAATTATTTAAGCTTAATTTGTAAGGTATACATGCAATTTCATCCTTGGACCTGCAGTTTTTCCCACTAGCTTTTGGCTTTGGATAGGAAGTCATGATCCTGTAGCTAGAAGCCTTCAAATCTGAAGGGTCAATTATGGGGGCCACTTTCAAGTCTAAGTCTAAGTAGATTATCTAGTAGTATGAGACAATGCTTGGAAGAATAACAAATTCAGTGAAATATCATGTCCAAGAAAGGCTTTAGATACTATAAATTGATCTACTCTACTAGCTACTTGGTGCCTTCCTCCCTTGCGATTATTCCTAGTATAGACCCCATTGATAGTATTCAAGTCAACTAGTTGGAGTTGGTGAAGAAGGATAGAGAACTGTTGTACCTCTGGGTTGAGTAACCTGATCCCCCCCTTCTACTATAAGGGTCTAATAAGATTAAAATACTTGCCAACAATTGAAAGCTCGTCTTGATGGAAGAATATGATTATTTTATTGTCCATCAGAAAAGATGTTCTTTCCATGGGAATATGAGGGTTGTATACTGTGTTAATTTTGGAAACTGTGTAAAATTCCACCTTGGACAGCTCAAATTATTGCAATGGATTTATATTTTCGAGAGGACCAAAATTGACCTAAATATGACGCAATTTGGTTAAGCAAAAGTTGAGTTATGAATTATTTTATTCATACATACATTATAGAATGGGTCAGCCCTAACCACATGAGTAACAACTTGGGTCAGTCTTAACCCCAAGTGATTCCTCAGGAAAGCCTATAAATAAAAGAGACCTCAAGATCATTTCAATACATCTTCTCTTCTCTTTTGTCTTGGTTCGCACAGATTCAACGGAAGGATTTCGCTCAAGGGTCTGAAATCACAGGCGAAAGGTTCACTCTCGGTTAGGGTCTTCTAGATCTCGGTCGCTGGCACAAAACATGGAATTTTGGTCCCTAGTCATGGGAACATAAGCCTATGAGAACGACTATAAACCCTTGGATGTTGGAATAAAGGCTTATGGGAGTGACTTGGGGTTTAGAGGCAGATCATAAGGTTTTGGTTCCCGATCGCTTGCATAGAGTAGTCCTCAGAGTGACCAGGACATTAGGGTCGCTCACACAACAACAACAAGGCAACGACTATGGGTTTTAGCAGTATTATGCCATAGTTGCATGTATGGAGGCTTCTTGAGAGTGACTTTGCAGTCGCAATCACTTGCATACAATATTCGAGAGAGCGACCCAGGAGTTTCAGTCAAACACAAACAATTTAGATGAGAGTGACCTGAGTTCAGACCTAGGGTTTGACATCTTGGCTTTAGTTGACTTCAGTGATCTGATAGATTTGGGTTTCTCTCTACTGTTATATAAATCTATAGATCTGATTTGTTAGTTTCCACTGCAAACATATGTATTTGGCTCATTGACAGTGATAGCAGTGCTCAATAGTGTTCGACACTGTGACAATAGTATACAACAATTGACATTAGTTTGTTACAACACATTACAACCATCAGTATGAGGGTTCTAATTCCTAACATGATTAGATCTGTTTCATATATGTCATTATTGTTTTGCCGCATAGACAAAGTTATGGATCATTGTACTCTCTTTTGCTGCATCATTTGATGATGATTTAAGAAGAAGAAGAAGATTTGCAAGGGTTTTCCCCATAGTGGGTTTTTCCCTGGTCTTGGACCAATCTTGGTGTCTTTATATGTGTGGATTTTTTTCTTCTACTGTTCCTTTTATGTTCCACTACATTGATGATGTTGGTGATGTTGTTTCTTTCTATGTAATTGCATATGTTGATGTATAATGGTGTAGATATAAACAATGCAATGATGATATGGGGTGAACTTAATGTATTAATGATGAAATGCAACTATCATAGCAAAGAACAATGTCTCCCTATGAAAAATTAACATGGTATCAGAGTTGGGCTAAAGAAAAGTCACGGAGATCACCTCGATGATGACACCTTTGATGGAAGGAAGAAGAGGATGGTGGAGACCTAAAGAATTCTAGGGTTTGAAGATAACCCTAGGAATTTTGATTATTAGGGTTTGATGGATTCTATGAGGTTAGGGTTGAAGAGAAAACCTTGGTTTATGTAAACCATATGAGATACAGAACCTAGCTGGTCAATGTGAAGATGCTCAAGTCCTAGATGGGATAATCCTTAGCAGATCTGGTTCGATACTTGAAGACAACATTGGTATATGGACCATGGAAAATGATGGCTCTTAAATATTGGTTCAAGAGGGAGAGTAACACCTCTCATTGAAGATAAGTATTTCTTGACTTATGATGCTTCTTACTTGTTAGATTGATGGATATGATGATTATGTTTGTTACTTCCTGCATATGTATTTGAGTATATGGATGTTTCTAACCTCCTTGATGAAATGTGATGAGTAGATCCTTCTTGAGGATCATTTTGATATGTAGTTATGGAAAGAGACAAAGAGGTACTTTATGAAAAGATGACAACGTGCTTTAAGTGACCCATGTCTAATGAAAAGGTGCACAGATAATACCACAAGATATGCATGGTATGTTTAAGCTATTGGCTCGGTAAGCCCTATTGTATGATGAGAATGTCTATTTCTTTAATGGCTCATACATGTATGTGAAATTTACTTGGGTCTATGTCTCCTATAATGAAATGCTGCTCCTAGTGATGAACATTTCTGATCTTCTTGAATTCTATGAGGCTATTTAATGTTGATAAATTGGTATGCTTGATGTTTGGCTAACATCTATGATCTATCGGTTGGATATCTTGATCCTGTAAATAAGGCTAGCCCCATGGCTCTAGAAAATGATACTCTTGATACTTTTCATGATGGATTTCATATAGGAGTATAGTTCACTAAATTCCATACATGAATTTGCTGGTAATGCTTGCGATAAACATGATGAAAGCATATGGAAAGAGTGATTGACACTCTTTTTGTTTTGCTAAAGCTTTATTGAATGAACTAACTCGATCTTATTGGTCTTGAGGAACTTAGTAACCTTGATGTGAGAAGTATAAGTGTAAGATTGATAAGTAGGTCTCTTACTAACTATGGTCACGATGGAGTGACTTGATAGAAAGTGATATTGTGTTCATAATATTTGAGACACGATATTGCATCTATCTACTACTTTGAGTGTAACCTTTGATGAAATATTGATGTCATGATGCTAAGCCACATGGTTATGATCTAACATATCTGTTGTTGCATGACTCAAGTAGAGACAAGTTTCTTACATAAATGAAGATGAGTTATGCAGATCCCTAATTAGAGGGATAACCTCTTCTCAAGATTCTTAGCCTTACTACTATTTATATTCTATGTTGTTGAAGTATGATTTATGTGCATCTGACAATATTGATTTGCAGAAGAGTCTCAGCCCATACAAAAATTAAGGTTTATTCTCCAGACGCAGTCACAGATCTAGGAGATCTCGTCCCTGGACGCATGCATGCTAAGGCCTAGACAACATCCAGGCAACTAAATTTTCTCTCATGCTAACTTGAAGGGAGCGACCAGAGGTTTGAATGTTGTTGACCATCATCTGAAGCTTTCTAAAGTTGTTTGAATTTTGAATCAAAGTATCTCTGACATATTCTACCATTGTTAATTTATTTCTTAAGTTTTTGGGTTAAATTGATGATCACATAATGAAGTATTATCGCCTGGAATATATATGTGTTGAAAATATCAAGATATGAAAGCAAGAAAAGCTTGAATGTTTGCCATAACATAAACATGCAGACTGGAATTGTGTTTGCAAGTGGCCATGGCATACACAGATATTTCACTATGTTTGTGCTATAAGAGGATGGCATGATTTGGAATTACTGGTATATATGAAAAGTGCTTTGACATGATGCCTGGCAATAACTTTTAATGATTGAGATGTGCTTTGACAATAGATCTCTCTACAATAGTAATTTGGACTAGACCTGATGTCTAGTGATCTAATTTGATGATTGTTGATTTGCCGTGATATCAACGCTGTGTGGGCATGACGACTTATGTGGGTATTCAAATATTGGCCTCCTTGTTCTTAGCATAATGGTTGAAACAATGATAGTTGTGTTTCAACATGAAAGTGGAACTTGCATGACTAATCCTTGTTGTATGCATTTGCACCCACTGACAGAAATGACTAGTTTTATGATTATGAGAATAACTTAATCAAGTTTGGATTGATAATGCATGGTTGATGAAAACTTGTTGGAGTCATGATTTGATATGAGCTCCACCTGTCTCTTGGTTGAAAGAATTGATAATGTGATATTGATGACTTTGATAATGGTCATGATCTAGCTTCTAAACTCTAATGAGTTGGCTTTGTTGCTTATGGTACAACATTGAGTTATGTAACAATGATTATGTTGGCTTAGCAAGGCATTATTCTTAGAGCATTGCAATCCAGATATGTCTAGATTTGATAGTTATTTGATGAAGTAAGGATGATGAGTTCCAAGGCATGGCTTTTATATTGATTATGGTTTTGGTTTTATCCTGATGTTTTACTTGTGATAGGTGATGAGCCTTTGATGATCTAAATCAAAGGGAGATGGCTTATGAAGCCCGAAATGATGTATCATGGCATGATGAATTGGTTTTTGGAATTTGGGAAAGAAATTCCATATTGCAAAGCTATTGGAAAATGTTTTTGAATAATGAAAATTGCAAATCCTTGGATACTCTGATTTGAAGTTCAAGATGTTGTTGAACTTGACATGGCATTCGATGGTTGAAGCATTAATGTTCCATTTTGAACATCCATCTGTATAAGCATGATGTGCATAGAATCTGAATAAATTCATGAGTGAGTTGCTTCACTTACATAGAGTTTCCATCAAGCATGCTTTGAAATATCTGCATGAGGTATTCTATTTTTAGAATGAGATATTTCTCCTATGATATGTATCTGCATTGATGTATTACTGATTTTTGAGATTGTTTGGATGCTACTTTAGTATTCGATCTGCCATGATGTATTGGATGAGAGATCCCATGACCGAGGTTGATCATGATGTTTCTAGCATGGCTAACTGTGAGGAAGGATACAAAATCTCCTTAGAGAGTTGTTTGAGCATGATCTAGATATGACATGGATACATTGTGATGATTTGATTGGCAATATGTCCCATATTTATAGTTGGGACCGAGATACTCTCATATATTGAGATAATGCAGTTGTTCGAAATAAGCTCAGGCATGTGGTTGGCAGCTCCTTGAGAGGGAGGATGATTATTATATCCTTTTGTGATTTATGTGATTATATATGATCTAACATGATATTTGAATTAATGTTATGTATGAATAGAAAACAAGTGCTATTGAGACTAGCAGATGGAAGATGTTCTCTCAAAGGCATCTTGGTTTTCATAGAGCATCCCCTTCGGATGAGGGGCAACACTGACCGAGGACACTAAGCCAACTCTTCCTACCCTGTTTGAGCTCCAAGGGTGAGGAATCGAGATGGAGGTCTCCTAGGGTTGAGGGAACTCTATACAATAGGGTGTTACCCTATCTATATAGGGAGTTATCCCTATCTGTTACGCATAGGGTTGGAGTTGTAGCTCATCCTATCTTGGTCTTAATAGAGTATACCCCAGTTAGCATCATACCCACAAGCAGGGCTTGTTGGGAATATTACTCGTCGTCTAGCCAACGAGTTGAGGGTATGCTTGGGGTGTACAACCCAAGGCGATTATGATGCAGGTGTTTTACCACATGGCTATTCTGTGTCATCGATGGGAAGATCAATAGGCAATAGGATGGGTTGAGATGACCTGTAGGTTGAGATGATCTGATATGATTCCGGGTTGAGGGTATAACTTCCTGATGAAATTATAGGGTCGAGCATTTACTCCCCTGTGTGATGAGGCATCCTATTGCTCGATATGGGTGGAAATTATTGCTCCCTAATGTGATTCCAGGTTGAGATGTTCTCCCTGATGATATGCTCTCCGATGAAAACATTCCAGATAACATCCTGATGGATATAGGGTGGTAGCTTGAGCTCCCCTCCAGTATCAAATTCTTCTTCTTCTAGATTCGAGATTGTTCAACATATGAGTAGGAAAAATCAAGAGATAAGCAAAAATATGCAAAGGATAGATCAAGATGTACAATGATGAGTTTTGATGATGAGACACTTGAGATGGACATGGCACAATGATTACATGACAGAAATGATCCCTGATGATATGTGACGACACTCGAAGATTCCAGAATGAAATATTGTTGGATGGACAAATATTGGCAAGTTGAATTCTCCCTAGTTGAGAGGGAGTGTTAATTTTGGTAACTTTGGTAAAATTCCACCTTTTACAACTCAAATGAACAAGATAGCGATTGCATTGGGTTCCTCTTTTCGAGAGGCCCAAAATTGACCTAAAGATCACCCAATTTTGTTAAGAGGAAGTTGAGTTATGAATTATTTTATTCATACATACATGATGGAATGGGTAGGCCCTAACCACATGAGTAACTACTTGGGTCAGTCTTAACCCCAAGTGATCCCTCAATAAAGCCTATAAATAGAATATAACTCAAGATCATTTGGACACATCTTCTCTTCTCTTTTTCCTTGGTTCACACAGGTTCGACGGAAGGAGTTTGCTTAAGGGTCCGAAATCACAGGCGAAAGGTTCACTCTGGGTTAGGGTCTTTTGGATCTTGGTCGGTGGCACAGAACAGGGCATTCTGGTCTCTAGTTGCAGGCACATAAGCCTATGAGAGCGACTATAAACCCTTGAACACTGACACATGTTGATTTTGGGTAACATCAGATGTGCTCTAGCTTTGAAATTTTGTGGAGGAGCTAAAATACATAAGATCTCCAATATCAAGAAATCGTTTGGAGAAATTCCACTCGGATTGTGAGTCATTAAATAATTAATATTTTTAATGGGTTCTTAAGTCTAAACTTAAGAAAATAAAAATATTAATAGATATTAATAAACATATGGGTGAGAAGCTTCTAAAAGGAAAGGATCAAGTCTGTTTTAAGCTTAGCCATTGATTAGGGACTTAATCTCGACCATTGATTCATCAACAGGAAAAGTATAAGAGGAGGCTTGAGGGTCAGTTGGAAATACACCAAGTCAAATCAGTTTGATTTTTCTGGGGCGTGGTTTGCTGAGAAAATTGAACTAGTGATCTGAGTTGCAGTGAGAGGGCTAGAAGCAGAGATTTGAATTGGAAAGGATTTCTGAGCCAAAGAGTATTAGGCAGAGAGGCAGTAGTAGCATTAGAGAGGCAGTGCAGAAGCCTATGTAGCCAAGGAAGGGGATCACGCAGTGCTGACATAGGCTAAGAGGGTCTCTTGCAGTGGTAGTGCAGGATATTCGTTAGATGTTTGAGATTCTGCCAGAGAAGTGAGGTTCTAAGCTGGGAGGGCTGAACAATGGTCTTTGTCCAGTAAATCAATCTAGAAAAAGGGGTGATGTAGTCTCCTAGAGGCAAGACGCTGGCCCAAGCAATGATTATGTTGGGATTTCACAGTGTTTTCCGGAGTCAGGCTACTCAGTGGATCAGTTGTGACTTGGAGAACGAGGTAAACCCTCATATTTATTTCTTGCTGCGGATATTTCTATGAAAGGTTAGCCAGTGTGAGAGGCAAATTCTTGTTCTCAGATTCTGCTTACTTAATAATACAAACCCTCTATCTGCTACACCAATTTTCCTGCATTGGGTTTTTCCGGGGATGTGGTGTCCCTTATGTGTCCATCTCATATATTTTCAGTTTATGTTTTGTATGGCAGTGTAGTAGGAAGTAGTGTTTTCATCACTGTTTATAAATTAAATAACTTGTTGAATGTAATAGAAAGTAGGAGATAATAAACCATTGATTGCACTAGGATTTCTGATGTGTAGATTCAGAAATTTTGACATGGTACCAGAGCATTGCAAATCATAGGACACTGAAGCCATCAACCGGGAGATCCAACGAAACTGCTGCAGATAAATAGTTGTCTCGAGTGACAACGTTGTTTCAGAGCTAGAGGAGCAACTGAAGGAGTGACACAAAGCCAGAGGAGTGATGCAAAGGCTCACGTAGTGTTTACATCAACATTCTATGCCAGTGGAGTGTGACGCATTACCCGAGAGGAGCTTACACAGTGATTACATCATCTCTCTGGGCTAGCACAGAGCCTGGAGGCTCAAGTCAGTCAGTTGCGAAGGCAGGAGAAGCAATGCAGATTTAATCTGTGGTGTTGGTGGGACACTGTTGCCGTTGGTGCAAAACAATTTATTAGGAGACAAAGCCGAGGTAGATGGAGTCACTACCTTAGCATATTTCTTGCTAAAGAAATATAGATCTGGGTTTTTGAGCAGCAACAAAGGAGGATTGTAGAGGAGTGAATCGACATTTGGCGGGAGGATTTACGTGAAGGAAATAAGGACTCAAAGGGAGCCTGGAAAGACTTGTTCCTTAGATAATTTCTAGCGCCAAAGAAATCTAGATCTGAGTCTTGCCGGGGCAGTAGTAAGAGAAGGAGAAGAGAACTTGTTCTACACTTGTTTAAGCAGAGATGGCAGTTTAATGGATTGAGGGATCATGACAGATTGGATGGAGCATCCAACTTTGTCATCTGGAAAGCCAAGATCCTGGCAGTCTTGGACAAGAATCACATCAAGGATTATGCCTTGAAAGTGGTGGTTGTATCGGTTGATGTTGATCCTCTCAAGAAATACAAGGAGGCTCAAGTGAAGGCAAAGTGCATGATCCTGGAAGGGGTCAAGGATCATGTGATCCCACATATTGCTAAAAAGGAAACAATAAGGGAAATGTGGGATTCCTTGACCACCTTGTATGAGGGAACTTCCATCCAACCAAAGATGTTTCTTGAGAACCAACTGAGACAATATCAAATGCAGTAGGGAGAAGAAATCGATCCCTTCCTTCTCAGGTTGCAAGGGATTCGAGATCCGCTGACTTCCATGGGGTCTACACTAGATCTTGAGTTCATGGTCAGGACTACCCTGAATGCAGCCATTGAAGATTGGGAGACCTTTTTCCATAGCATCTTGGGTAGGGCTTCTCTCCCTAGCTGGGAGGAGATGTGGGCAGCTCTTCGATAAGAAGAGATCAGATGGTTAACCAGGTAAGAAGTAGCGGTAAAGGAGTCAGAGTCAAGAAGGAGGAAGAGGAGGATGCAGCTCTTGCATCATCAGGATAGCTAGGGCAGCAGAAGAGGAAAAATAAATATATAACCAAAGTCAGATGCTTCAGGTGTGGGGAACTTGGACATTTTGCCACTCAGTGCCCTCAGAAGAAGGGCAAGGAAGATAATTCTGACTCGAAGGCTTCTCCAGTGAAATATGACAAGGAGGATGATGATGAGGATTGTGCCATGAGTTCTCATGCACCTCTAGAGAAGAGGTGGAGCGACATCAAGTTGTAGTTAGGAGGACTACACAGGGGGAGGATCCTTGAGGTGCCCAAACTCTTGGATCACATACGACTACGAGAGCCCTTAATGATAGTACAAAATGACGGGAGTCAGTTGGTGCAAGGGATGATGGAGCGACAATGGTAGAGCCAGAGTGCCAAAGTCTAAAGAAGAGCAGTGGAATGTTGAGCAGTGCAGGAGGCACATAACAGATACAACAACAACACAATAGCATCAGAGGGTCAGCACAAATTAGCAGCATAGGTAGCTTCAACATCATGGGGTATCTAGACTGACCATCATGTCAGATTTGGGTGGCTATTCAATTGTTTATTTCTTAGCAACTAAGTTGCAATGCAACGGTTAGTAGTGGCAGTGTTATGGGCAACATGATGCAACATATTGAGAGGGAGATGTAGTACAGATGCAACAGTGGTAGTGGCAGTGTCATGAGAAGCAATACAGGGTGCAACAGTGGAGTGGATGAAGGGAAACAGGCCAAGCATCAATAACATAGAGGGACAATGTTGTGGATTAGTGTGATACTTATGTTGAGAAGTATTGCTAGAGCACATTCTTTGCTAAGAGGGAGTGTTGATTTTGGGTAGCATCCGATGTTATCTAACTTAGAAATTTTGTGGAGGGGCTAGAATACATAAGATGTCCAAGACCCAGAAATAATTTGGAGAAATTCTGCGTGGATTGTGAGTTATTAAATTAATTAATATTTTTAAAGGGTTCCTAAGTCTAAACTTAGGAAAATAAAAATATTAATGGATATTAATAAAAATATGGGTGAGAAGCTTCTAAAAGGTGAGAATCAACTCTGTTTTAATATTAGTCATTGATTATGGAATTAATCTCGACCATTGATTCATCAACAGGAAAAGTATAAGAGGAGGCTTGAGGGTCAGTTGGAGATACACCAAGTGATCAAATCAGTTTGATTTTTCTGGGACATGGTTTGCTGAGAAAATCGAACTAGTGATCTGAGTTGCAGTGAGAGGGGCAGCAGTAGAGATTTGGATTGGAAAGGAGTTCCAAGCCAAAGAGTACCAGGTAGAGAGGCAACACAGAGGCCTATGCAGCCCAGGAAGGGGCTCACGCAGGCCAAGAGGGTCTCTTGCAGTGGCAGTGCAAGATATTTGTCAGAAGTTTGCGATTTTGCCAAAGAAATGAGGTTCTAAGCCGGGAGGGTTGAACAACAATCTTCCTCCAGCAAATCGATCCAACAAAAGGGGCGATGCAATCTCCTAGAGGCAAGACGCTGGCCCAAGCAGTGATTGCGCTGAGATTTCATAGTGTTTGCCAGAGTCAGGCAACTCAGTGGATCAATTGTGACTTGGAGAGTGAGGTAAACCCTCGTATGTATTTCTTGCTGCCGACATTTCTCTAAAAGGTTAGTCGGTGTGAGAGGTAACCTGTTGTACTCAGATTCTTCTTGCTTAATAATACAAACCCTCTATCTGCTGCACTAGTTTTCTCGCATTGGGTTTTTTAGGGACATGTTGTTCAACAATAACAATGTGCTTTGTGTATTTGTCTCATATATTTTCAGTTTATGATCTGTATTTCAGTGTAGTCTGTAGTAGTGTTTTTCATCACTATTTATAAATTAAATAACTTGTTGAATGTAATAACAAGTAGGAGATGATAAACCAATGATTGCAGTAGGATTTTTGATGTGTAGATTCAGAAATTTTAACAGCAAAAAGGCTTATGCGAGTGAATATGGGTTCAGAGGTAGATAAGAAGGTTTTGATCCTCTGTCGCTCGCAAATAGTAGTCCTGGGAGCGACCATGACATCAGGGTCGCTCGCGCAACAATTGTAAGGGAGTGACTATGAGTTTCAGCAGTATTATGCCACAATCACACGCATGAAGGCTTCCTGAGAGAGACTCTGCAATCACAGTCGCTTGTATACAATATTCGAGAGAGCGATCCAGGAGTTTCGGTCTTACACGGACAATTTAGATGAAAGCGACCCAAGTTCAAATCTAAGGTTTGACATCTTGGTTTCAGTTGACTTTAGTGATTTGATAAATCTGGGTTTCTCTCTACTGTTGTACAGATATATAGATCTATAGATATGATTTATTAGTTTTCGCTACAAACATATGTATTGGGCTCATTGACAATGATAACAGTGTTCGACACAATCACAACAGTTGACATTAGTTTGTGACAACACATTACAACCATCAATATGAGGGTTCTGATTCCTAGCATGATTAGATCTGTTTCATAGATATCATTATTGTTTTGTTGCATAGACAAAGTTATGGATCATTATACTCTCTTTTGTACATCATTTGATGACGGTCTAAGAAGAATAATATTTGCAAGGGATTTTCCCATAGTGGGTTTTTCCCTGGTCTTGGACCAATCCTGGTGTCTCTATATGTGTGGATGCTTTTCTTCTATTGTTTCCTTTTATGTTCCGCTGCATTGATGATGTTGTTTCTTTCTATGTAATTGCATATGCTGATGTATAATGGTGTAGATCTGAATAATGCAATGATGATATGGGGTGAAATTAATGTATTAATGATGAAATGCAACTATCATAGCAAAGAACAATGTCACCCTATGAAAAATCAACACACTGCTATTAGATAGCTAGATTCCTTGGCTCCTACATAGTGAAAAGGCCCTGAAATAATGCGAGGTAATGTGAACTAGTCTTGGAATGATACTTCTAGGGGATTCCAGAGAATGGCGAGACTCCCAAGACTTCCTTTGGCATCCAAAGTGATCGCTTAACATCTTATCCAACATTGAGAGGTAATTTCTTTGACTTTATGTCCTAAAAATTTTGTTTCTTGGATCATAAAAATGGTTGTGCCTTCCTTTTTAATTTGGTCTCTTATGATATATTTGTTTACCCCAGCTATTGAGACTGCAAATATTCCAGGAGATTATCTTCATTGACTATAGTGTTTGGAAGAGGAAAACATCTTTGACAATACGGTCACTTGCCTTGTATTCACTAAATATTCACCATATAATCGCTGCATGGTTAGTCCTCTTGCCGCTTTTTTTGAATTCCCTATGCATTTGGTATAAATGCCTTGTCAGTCCTCTGCCACTTTTTTTGAATTCCCTATGCATTTGGGCTTTGCCTTTCCTAATTTATGTGAGTACTCCCAATTCCCTTTTTATCAATCCAACCTCCCCATTTGTTTCCATTAATTGATCCTTCACTTGGAGATAGATATGATGAAATTGGATTTTGTGCTCCAGAATGGTACTTGGATCCTTATTTTTCCATTCTTCAATAAGATTTGGTAGGATTTGCTTATCACTATTCAATATTTTATTATCCTCCTCCACATCTATTCTTACCACATCTAGCATGGTTATCTCCTTCTAGTTTTGGATTTCTAGAGGGTTTCTAGGGGCTTCCTTTTCGGGGAGTATTTTGAGTGAGGCTCCTCTACATTTGAGAGTCTAAATTCATCAAATCTTTAGGTAGCTCTATATCATCATTCTGATTTGTAAGCATTGCATACTTTTTTTCAGTTGGAATTAGATAAAAACTGAGAATCCAGATTGCTGTTATTAATCAAATACAATTACATATATACAAAGTGTTGTCTTAATATAGGGAGACTATTTTAGACACACAATCTGTTGGTTGAGGAAATCTCTCTACCACACATCAAACTAGGAAATGGTTCCTAACTACTAGGAACAGACTCCTTTACTTAGTGAGAATCACAACTAGAGACAAGTAGGAATTATATATTCCAACACTCCCCCTTAATGAGTACTTGTCTCGATATCAGTTTGCGAAATCTAGTTGTGGTCAAATATACCAAAAAGAATATGTTGATGTCCCTATAAAGGAGCAAACATCCACCGGAATGCATGGGTACAAACCGCTGAAACCGCCAGTCTTGTAGGATGTCCTTCACATACATGTTTCTTCCAACCATTATAACTGCACACCTGTACCTGTACCTGTACCTGTAAATCCCCCTCCATCATTGTTAACTCGGGTTTTGTCGGATTACCCGTAACCATGATCTGGGTTTTAACGGATCACCCTCAACCATGCCACCAAGGGCTCTCACTGTTAGTGGTTTTTAGATTACCACGAACTGTATGGGGAAACACATGCCTTACATGGCTTACATTTCACACTCCAACTTTGGAGTTACTAGGTACATAGTTTACAAAGACCACAATAAAACATCCTAGACTTGTTTACATTACAACTATGATTCACATTACAACATAATAGAGTCTATTCCACAAACACGGACAAATTCACACTTTCACCTCGCTGTCCATCATAATTTGATCATTGTTGTTGCTCGTTTCACATCTTGGGCATCCTTTTCCTTGTCAATTAAATCTTGGAACTCCATGCTTACCCTGTCATTTGTTAGAGTCATTAATTCTAACAAAATAACCTTACCTAAATTGAGTTAGCTAGGCTCAATAAGGCACAATAATTTTATCCATAATTCCAAGAAATAAAAAAAATAACCTTCATATTAACAAAGCATCAAATTTCTCTATCTCTGCAGTATGATAAATTCTGAAGCCTAACTGCAACACTGAACACCATTCTAGCTCCAAAGACTTTGTCATTCCTTGCATTCAAGCTCAATCCAAACTCCCAAAACTCGATTTTGATCGTTGTTTGGTACCTTCTCTAGCTACAACCAACATATCCCCCTTGGGATGGAACTGCTATGACAGAGCAGATGCCATTTCCGCTATTGATTTTGTACATAATCTACCATGTAAGAATGTGCTCCACATCTTGGCACAAGAAATCTTTACAGAAATTGGTAATAAATACATTGTCCATCAGATATTCCTGCTGGTTTTGCATCAGGGGACGTAGTTAAATGAGAATATTATGCCAGACTATAAAATATTTGCAGCGCCCAAAAAATATTCTTCTGTACATGAAAGAGACCGGTAAAAAAAAGGAACACTATTCATGATCAGTTCTGTCAAAAGATGTAGCACATCAGAATATGGATTTTCAACCAAACCAGCTCAGATTTGTCAAAACTACATTTCAGTGAATCAACTCTCTAGCACAACAGGTTCTATATTTCTGCTCTTCATATAACTCAAAAATTACATGGGCAATTCAACTAATAGTATTGTGCAATTGTTTCTTCACTCGGCAAATTCTGCAGGGGAACAAATTGCACTATGTCACGTGCCGCGACTCGTCCACTGGAAATTTCTAATGGTTTGCCTTTATCCTTCGGCCTCATCTTGGAAGAAGCCATGAATCATCTGCGCCAGATCGGGAAACAAAATCGTAAGCCTAGGTTCTCCAGGTCATGGCAAGGTCATCAACAAAGATCTGCTGTCACCGTAATCGGCCATCACTGGCCCTCGCACACCTAAAACTGCACACACAAAATCGCATACATAGTAAACACCAAAATATTTATTTTCCTTAGCCCAGGAGCAGTCAAGCCCACGAGGGACTAGGCCCTCAGGGGCTCTGATACCAAGACAAAAACTGAGAATCCAGATTCTTGTTATTAATCTAATACAATGACATATATACAAAGTGTTGTCTTAAGATAGGGGGACTATACTAGACACACAATCTGTTGGTTGAGGAAATCTCTCAACCACACACCAAACTAGGAAATGGATCCTAACTACTAGGAACAGAGTCCTTTACTTAGTGAGAATCAAAACTAGAGACAAGTAGGAATTAGATATTCCAAGAAAATCTAGGTGGCCTCTGGTTGAGTAGATTGGCCTTTAGAAATATAGAACGAATCAGATTTCTAAAGCTAATAATGAATAATTCCTTTAGTTGGACATTAGAGGAACTCACTTGGGCAAGGCAACTGCCAAGTCCTATCCCTATAAAGAACTGGTGGAAGGAGAGAGCCCCTACCAGGGGCCTTATAGTGCAAGGATTCTTGGACATATCCAAAGTTATTCCAATAATAATTGAATGAAAAATAATCCCAATCTCCAAAACCTTGTATACTAATTTCTGCCCCTGACTCTCCAATTCCTCCAAACTCTCCTCCTGGATCATCGCACTCTTACCACTTTTTATCCCCAAGTCGGAACCAGCATGAGCAGCATCGCTATGTTGGTCGATTACACTGTCACAATCCACTAGAAAAATTGTAGCAGGACTGCTGATCTCAATGTCTCTACATTTAGTAGAGTCCTCTGCTGCTTATGAGGACTTTAGCGGAACATATGGCCTGGAGTCAGTAGGTAGTCGCTTTCCAGAGAGCGGAAGGCTTCCAACATGACGTGGAAAAATCCTGTGGACAGAATCATTCCGACAGCGAAGCATTCCACCAGTACCAGAAGAGTGCCTTAAAATTTCAGGCCTCGGGAATATCTGGTGAATAGAACTAACAAAGATACTCCTCCATCACTTGTCACCAGAGGCGCGACCATGGAAAAAAACTTTAGATCTGATGCACCATGGTTGTCTCTGTAATGAATTTCTGCAGCTTCATGGCACTGTGTTATCACCCTAAAATTCTTGTTTCTAACCTTTGGAAAGTTTGCCTTGTTTCTAGTCATAGTCTTATAGGATTAGAGTCTCAATAATGTCATTCTCATTTACAAACACTTCTTCTAGTCATGGTGTTAAAGGGTCTATAGGTCATTCCATGCTTTGAGGGTTAGGTCATAAGGTTAGAAGTCTTTTAGGTCATATCTCTTTTCCAAATAAAGTTTGACAGCCTCATTCCATGTTCTAGAAGCCTTACCAGGTGTTTAGAAGTCATATCTCACATAATTTTGGAGAAATTGTGAAACTAGCTACGAAATCACTGAACTAGGAGTTTTCGTAGCGCGCTACGAAACCCCTGAAAAACCCCGTTTCAGCATAAAAAACTCTGCTTTCTGCGTTTACTAGTCAACTTCCAGAAGGGGTCCTGAGCAGATGAGAACTCAATTTTGAAAACTGAAAGAGGATTTTCTTCCTAACCTAACAAAATACAAAAACCTCTTTCAGTTTCTTCAAATTCGTTCTGAGGTGGGAGGAATCTATGGTTTAACTTGCGCTACAAAACTGCTGAAAGTCAAGCTTTGTCTTCTAGTTTTAGTAGTCTTTTTCATGATCAGTTTCTGGTCACAGGAAAAAGTATTTTATAATTTTGAAGGAGGTTTCTCTTCAATAACTCTCCCAATACAATAATCTATCTCAATTTATTCATAAGTGTTTTTAGTTGGGAGACACTAAGCTTTCATTGAGACCCTAATTTCAGAGAACGAAGTTTTCCTATTTGACACATGTTTTTCAAGGACAAATTCTGGACAACTGGAGAAGTTTTTTAAAAAACCAAGAGATTTTTTTGTACTAGACAACATGAAATACAAAAACCTCCTTCAGTTTCGTAAAATGTTTCATGGATGAGGAGATAAAGGCTCTGTCCCACGTGCCAACTTTCAAGGATCCTAAACCTAAAAATAGGGAAACATGTTCCCCAATTTCTAGGGTTTATCATCAGTGGTCAGGTGAAAACGTGGGAGGCTTCATCAAATTTGAATTCATGAGGTTTCAGTGGTCAAAGAATGCATTTAATGTTTAGTTGAGGTGGTTTAGTCATAATAAGGAGTTACACTCCTAGTTGTATTAGGTCTCTAGGACTGCTAGTTAGTTGTCAAATGCATTTAAAGGTTTGTTTTATGGTTAGAATAGGTGTCACTGATGGAAAATTCGAATTCCCCTCATGCTGGAGGAGGAATCTAAGTCATGTAATGAACTCTATATATTGGAGAAGATGTAATGCACAAATGGTTGGAATTTTTTGTAAAGAACTCTCATATGGTGCTTTTGTGTAAGACTCTGTTTTAAGGAATACAATATTTGGCTTTGCTTCTCAGGATTCAGAAGGAATTCAATGTTCAAAATGTCTTATGGTTCTCCTCTTCTCATTACTTACAGTTGTATGAATGTATTATTACTTAGAATTCATTAGTTATGCTCTAACTTCCTTCATACATTTGTAGACTGCGCTTTCCTTTATGCTACTGATGTTCTCTCCATATGTTGAATTCTATATGCCCTGACTTCCATGTAAAGCTAATATTATTGTCATAATGAAGCATTTCTTGACTCCATAAGCCCAATGGATATTTACTAATTGTGTTCAACCATTCATATTTCCTCACTTATTTCATAGAGTTAGCCATCTAATTCATTATCAAAATCTTTAACCTAGTGAGAGAGCCCTCTCAAGTTGAGGAGGCTAAGCCTCAACCAAAAGTTGGTTTGAAATAGTTACTCAAAGTCTTCCTGATCAGCAGCCTATCAGGGGTGGATTTTTGTGATAACACACTGCATCATCTTCAATATCTACATAAACTTTCCCAATTATGTGAGAATTTATGAGCTCAAGTCCAAAAGGTCGGGATGAAATTTCATTCGGATAATGATATACTTGATAGAAAAATCTGGTTGGATATATGTGACACATGTGTTGTCGAGACATTCATGGATATACATGGGCCTTCAATGGTGGAAAATATTGCGTCGTAGTCAACATGATGTACCTTTGCTTGTGCGGTCAAATGACCTTTTTTTTCAACAATTGGGTGGTCAAATGACCTAAGACTCGGTGTTTTGGTTCTTCCTTTCAACTTTTTCCCTTTTTGGAAAACTTTCTTTTTGCATTTTCAAGTGAGCCTAAGACTTTATTTTAATGCGCTCTGACCTGTGAAGTTTTGAGAGGGTTGGTATAGAATATTTGGATTTAGAAAGAAAGAAAGAAAGAAAGAAAGAAAGAAAGAAAGAAAATTATTTTAACGTCTACGAGGTTAAATATAGCGTATGGGACAGATTGTTTCTTCATCTAGTTGATGTATTCGGCCCTTTTCTTGTGAAACCTCACAATAAACACTGCCAGCTTCTCGACAAACCATTCGTTAAATAGAATATCCCAAGAGCTAGCTGCTAGAATATCTGCATAACTTTCCCTGTTGTGTTTTAAGGCCTCACAGTCTAAAATGAATTGTTTTTATTTTTCCACTTTTCCGGAAGAACAAAAAATACATACTCTTTTCTCCCACGCTTCTTTTGGCCTTTTCCAGCACCCTATTTCACAACGGAGTTGATGAGAATTAGTCCTTAAATGAGCAATAAGAATTTTGGCTCTCTAAGAAATATTGACATCTATGTACGCTTTTTGTTGATGATTATGAGTGGGATTAAACACTTCAATATAGTATTTTTTCTTTCTCCCTGGCTCCTTATTCCAAGTACGCTTGTGGAACTTATCCATAACAAAATCTTTTATCTCTTCACTGTTTATGGGACACGTGTTCAAGCAAATACCCCATTTACTAATCCAATTGTTATTTTGTTGCATCCAAGTCTTCTTTCTTTTGCACAATATGTCATTAAAGACAACCTTAGGCCATCTGTCCTCTTCCATTTGCTCAGTTTTTTTTTAAATACCTTATGACTCGCATCATAGCAATTGCTTCAATAGGAACAACCCTTGTTTCACTTAACAAGATAACATAAGGAACTACACTTTTATTTTTGAATTTGTTTGTAATCAAACGTTTTAAATTTTCTCAATTTGTTTCCATTGCATGTTGGATGTACTGCTGGCCCACAGTTCACAACCATATAGAATAACCAGAATCACTAGAAGCCCAAAAAGAGTTTGAGTGGCTTTCCAGTCCCATAACTCTGCCTGTCTACACCTATTTTGAAAAGCATAGAATGCTTTCCAACCCCCCAAAGTTCTTTTCTTTCTACAACCATCCTAGCTTAGCTTTTTTTTGAAGTCAATTCCGAGGTATTTGTAATCCACAAATTCTTCCAAAATGTTTCCTTCAAAATAGAACTTATGCTAGTTATGTTATTTTTTTCTAGAGAAAACCACTACTTTTGTTTTGCTAATATTAGCTTGCATCCCCACCTTTCTACAAAAATTCTCAAGGGATAATAAGTGCTCTTGCAAACCAAGAGCAGATTTAGCAATCAGAATAAGGTCATCTACATGCAAAAGAATCCTTATAACAAACTTTCCCAAAAGGATACCATCACCCCCTTGTGAATTTAACCACTCCTCAAGCTTGTCGATATATAAACCAAAAAGGGTAGGAGAAAATGGACAACCTTGTTTGACCCCGATATCGCTTCTAAAACTTTCAGAAATGCCTGCTGAAGTTCTAATTTTGACTTTCACCTTTATACAGCCTATGCACAGCTGCTCTCAAATGTTTAGCAACCCCAAGTTCCTCCATTATGTGCCAAAGCTTATCCCTATGAACCGTGTCAAACGCTTTTCTGAAATCAACATATCAACAATAATCTTCTTCATTTTTCTCCCGAACTTTTTCAATGACGTGCCTTAAAGTTATACAATGATCAACTGTGGAATGTTTAGGTCTAAAACTTGCTTTCCCTTTAGCACACTTATCTCTTTCTTATGCCCACTAGTTGATTTTATTCTCTAGCATGCTTCCAAATAACTTTGCAAACAAGGGGTTTATCATTATGGTCCTATAATTGAAGGGATTATTGACGTCACCATTCTTGAAAAGAGGTATTTCCAGACTAGTTGTCCAATATGTGGAGAACCCTTGTTTAATGATGTTGTTGAAATTTTTTGTAATGTGAGGTGCAATAATCTTTGAGCCCCACTTTAGATACTCTGTTTGGAGTTCAACTAAGTCTTTTGCTTTTCCAACACCCAACTTCTTGATACCCTTCTCTACCTCTTGCACTATGAAGAGTTCATAATTAGTTTTGACTAAGGGGGAGGGTCAACCTTGGGATCCTGCTCATAGAGTTGTCGTTCATAGTCAAACCATTTAGAAGCTATAAGATTATTTTCAGTTTGCTTCCTTCTCGTTGGAGCTCCTTCCAAAATAATTTGGGATTATTTTGACCAACGAATATTAATTCTTCCCTCATAGAAACTGTTATCACTAAAAAGATTTCAAAAGAAAAGGGTAAGGTAAGGAAGAATTGGTCTTGGTCATTCTCATGCTCCTTTCATGCATAAGAAGCACTTGGCAAACTCAGGGTCATCATACATAAGAGTTCTTTGAAGGCTCAAACAAGATTTGAAGGGATTGCACACTTATTATGTGGTCTTGGGGATGGGAATCTATTCAACTTCATATTGAATATGAGCACTGGAGAGTTGTCTAACCGGAAGAAGATTTTGTTGGGTACAAAAGCTATCACCTTCAGGACTTTTCGCTCTAAGAACACAAGACATGTTTTTGCTGCATCAGACAGGCCGATAGTTATTTACAGTAGCAATCAGAAGTTGCTGTATAGCAATGTGAATCTTAAGGAAGTCAATCATGTGTGCCTTTTCAATTCAGTTTCCTTTCCAGACAGCCTTGCAATTGCAAAAGAGAACCTGCTTACTATTGGGTAAATTGATGACATTCAGAAACTTCATATCCATGCAATTCCTCTTGGAGAGCATGCTCGTTGTATTTTCCACCAGGAGCAATTTCACACCTTTTCCATTTGCATTGTGAAGTATTCTCAGACAAATATTGAGGAGATTGAAACACACTTTGTGCACCTGATAGATAATCAGACATTTGAAGTTCTTTCATCATATCAACTTGATACTTATGAAAATGGATGTTCCATCCTTAGTTGTTCATTTACAAATGACAACAATGCTTATTATTGTGTTGGGATAGCATATGTATTTCCCGAGGAGAACAAACCTAACAAAGGCCGAATTTTAGTATTCTCAGTTGAAGATGGTAAACTGCAACTTATTATTGAGAAGGTGACATTTTTGTTTTTTGAGGATCTACCTTGAAAGAAAAAGAGGATTATTTTGAAAGGTATGTTGTTGCAGACGTGTAATAAGATCATTTGAGAAGGTTTGAGCCCTAATCAAAAGGAAAATTCAAGAAATGAAGACATATACACATACCAAAACTTGCGCTACGAAACTGCTGTAGGTGCAGTTTTTCAAAATCAAAATTTCATGTTTTACACGTCTTCTTCAAGGATCGATTCTGGACAGCTGGAGAAGTATTTTAAACAACCAAGAGAGGTTTTGTTCTAGACATCCTGGAATACAAAAACCTCCTTCATTTTCCTCAAATACATCATGAGCTGGGAGAAATGAAGGACCAAAGTTGCGCTACGAAATTGCTGTAGGTGCAGTTTTTCACAAGCATATTTATCTGTTTTACACCTGTTTTTAAAAGACACATTCTGGGCGGCAGGAAAGGTGTTTCAAAAAACCAAGAGAGGTTTTTGTTAAGCATGGATTTTTTCACAAAAGCCTCCTTCATTTTTTCTAAATACGTTTTTTGTGAGAAGTTATGAGCTCTGTCCCAAGACCCAATTTTCAGCCAGAACAGAGCAAGGGACAGTCTCCTAGTTTCTAGGAACATCAAGAGGATGAGTCATCAAGGGCCAGCTGGAAGGTTATGAGCACCATCAAGTTCGACTTCATGGAGTTTTAGGTGTCAAAGAATGTTTTAAATGTTTAGATAAGGTTGTTGTAATCATAATAAGGAGTTACACTCCTAGTTGTATTAGGTCTCTAGGACTCCTAGTTAGCTGTCCTTTGTATTAAATAGTTAGTTTTAAGTGTAAATGGGTGTCAAATCAGGAGGAATTTGAATTCCCCTCATGCTGGAGGAAGGAATCTACATTAACTCTATATATGGGAGAAGAACTAATGTATTAGTGGTTGGAAATTTTTATGAAAAAGGCTGATATTTGGCTTATGTAAGACTCTGTTTTGATAATACAAGTTTGGCTTTACTTCTGAGGATTCATGAGGGATTTTTATGTTCAGAATATGTGATGTTTTCCTTTTCCTAATTCTTGCAGTGGTATGGATGTGTAATCACTCATAATTCACTTGATGTGCTCTGACTTCCTGTATACATTCATAAACTGTGTTGTCCTATATGAGTTTTATGTTCTGAATATTTAAATGCTGAATGCCCTGACTTCTATGTAAGGTTGAGTTCATTGTTATATTGAGATGTTGTTGAATCCAGAAGCCCAATGGATAGTTGTTAAATGTGTTTCCACCATTCATATTCTCACAGTTGTTTTACAAGAGTTAGCCATCTTATCTATAATCAAAATCATTAACCCCTTTTGAGAGAGCCCTCCCAGGTTGAGGAGGCTAAGCCTCAGCCTAAAGTAGGTTTGAAATAGTTACTTAAGGTCAACCTGACCAGCAGCCTATCAGGATCTGATTTTGAGATAACATTTTGGTGCGTCTTCCGGGAGCCTGAAGTCTATTCATTCCCGAAATTAAGAGGCTGAACTTCTGAAGGTAGCAGGAGCTTAGAGATCATTTTGAGGTTGCAAAACTACCTTGGCGACTCCACACATCAAATAACAAATTGGAAGGTGACTCCACTGTAGAATATCAGTAGCTTGATGAAGTTTGAAGATGAGTTCCACTGCAAGAATGAATGCCAGGTATGCTCCTATGAATCGGTCTCATATCCCTGGTTTTCTAAATCCTATGCCAAAGGTTGATTGGTTAGAGGATCTTCCAATATTCAAAGATGAAAAGAAAGACAATGCTGCTCTTCATTTGGTTAGGTTCCATATGCATGTACGCAGTCTTAAGGTTCATTTCCCTGAAGATTGTCTCATGAAGATGTTTATGACCACTTTAGAAGGAAAAGCATGGTCTTGGTATAAAAGTTTGGAAAATGGTTCAATATATTCGCTTGCTAGTTTTCATGATGAATTCTATGAGATGTATAAAGAATGTCATCCTTCCTTATTGTTGCTCAAAGATTGTTGTAGACATTCTTTAAGTCTTATTCAGTACTTGGAGGATTGTTATGATGATGATGAGTTTATGGATGAAGAAATTTTAGAGGCTCTTCATAACAATGCATTTCAACACCAAGAAGAAAGTATAACATCCCATGAAATGCAACATG
>APFE031149770.1:151777-202681 GCA_000404065.3 Pinus taeda
TTACTTATGAAAACCATGTTCAATCCTCTGATATTGATGTAGAGATGCAGCAGTCTTCTCAATCTTCGAATCATAAAGAGTATGAAATTGATTGCAAACCCCATGAAGAAGTACTGGAAGATAGCTTTTATAATCTTCAGGCAGAGGAAAAGGTCGTTCAATTTTGTGATTCCTTGCAGCAGCTTACATCAATGAATGCTCATAATAAGGAGGAAAATTACATTGTTTGTGGGAATCATTCGGAAAAGCAGTTGGATAGCATATCAAATAAATCATGTGTGGTTGAGGATTAGTTGTCTGAAGAGATAGAATGTTATGATGATTATCAAAATAACCATGTTCTCTTTGACCCTATAAATGAATACATGGCAAAGTTTTGCACATCAGTATTTCAATTTTATTTGCATTATGAAGGTCGTATACATTATAAGTTGATTTGGTCATCTCACTATCATGGTTATTTTGAGGTTGAATGCAGTCAAGAGCCTCCAATATCAGAAAGGACAATTGATTGGCTTTATTTGAAATATCATGTTGCTTGAGCTACGAGTGGAGCTTGCAGTTGATAGGGTAGGTAGGTAGGAAAATGAAAATAAGCTCAAGGCTGACTGACCATTTTTCTTTTTTAGTAGATATAGACTTCTTTTTCATACAATGATCAGAAAGCTTAAGCCCGAGGTGAAGGCCCAAGAAACTTAAAGGAGATGCTTATCAAATAAATTTTTGTTTATCATAAGAGGATAAGGCACTAGAACTGCAGGTTCTTAGTGAACCACAAGGGCACACTATCCCAAGTGGAGCCACTGTTATCACTAAAAAGATTTCAAAAGAAAAGGGTAAGGTAAGGAAGAATTGGTCTTGGTCATTCTCATGCTCCTTTCATGCATAAGAAGCACTTGGCAAACTCAGGGTCAGCATACATCAGAGTTCTTTGAAGGCTCAAACAAGATTTGAAGGGATTGCACACTTATTATGTGGTCTTGGGGATGGGCATCTATTCAACTTCATATTGAATATGAGCACTGGAGAGTTGTCTAACCGGAAGAAGATTTTGTTGGGTACAAAAGCTATCACCTTCAGGACTTTTCGCTCTAAGAACACAAGACATGTTTTTGCTGCATCAGACAGGCCGATAGTTATTTACAGTAGCAATCAGAAGTTGCTGTATAGCAATGTGAATCTTAAGGAAGTCAATCATGTGTGCCTTTTCAATTCAGTTTCCTTTCCAGATAGCCTTGCAATTGCAAAAGAGAACCTGCTTACTATTGGGTAAATTGATGACATTCAGAAACTTCATATCCATGCAATTCCTCTTGGAGAGCATGCTCGTTGTATTTTCCACCAGGAGCAATTTCACACCTTTTCCATTTGCATTGTGAAGTATTCTCAGACAAATATTGAGGAGATTGAAACACACTTTGTGCACCTGATAGATAATCAGACATTTGAAGTTCTTTCATCATATCAACTTGATACTTATGAAAATGGATGTTCCATCCTTAGTTTTTCATTTACAGATGACAACAATGCTTATTATTGTGTTGGGATAGCATATGTATTTCCCGAGGAGAACAAACCTAACAAAGGCCGAATTTTAGTATTCTCAGTTGAAGATGGTAAACTGCAACTTATTATTGAGAAGGTGACAATTTTGTTTTTTGAGGATCTACCTTGAAAGAAAAAGAGGATTATTTTGAAAGGTATGTTGCTGCAGAGGTGTAATAATATCATTTGAGAAGGTTTGAGCCCTAATCAAAAGGAAAATTCAAGAAATGAAGACATATACACATACCAAAACTTGCGCTACGAAACTGCTGTAGGTGTAGTTTTTCAAAATCAAAATTTCCTGTTTTACACATCTTCTTCAAGGATCGATTCTGGACAGCTGGAGAAGTATTTTAAAAACCCAAGAGAGGTTTTTGTTCTAGACATCCTGGACTACAACAACCTCCTTTAGTTTCCTCAAATACATCATGATCTGGGAGAAATGAAGGACCACAGTTGCGCTACGAAACTGCTGTAGGTGCAGTTTTTCACAAGCATATTTCTCTGTTTTACACCTTTGTTTCAAAGAAACATTCTGGGCAGTAGGAAAGGTGTTTCAAAAAACCAAGAAAGGTTTTTGTTCAGCATGGATTTTTGCACAAAAGCCTCCTTAAGTTTTTCTAAATACGCTTTTTGTGAGAAGTTATGAGCTCTGTCCCAAGACCCATTTTTCAGCGAGAACAGAGCAAGGGACAGTCTCTTAGTTTTTAGGAACATCAAAAGGATGAGTCATCAAGGGCCAGCTGGAAGGTTATGAGCACCATCAAGTTCGACTTCATGGAGTTTTAGGTGTCAAAGAATGTTTTAAATGTTTAGATAAGGTTGTTGTAATCATAATAAGGAGTTACATTCCTAGTTGTATTAGGTCTCTAGTACTCCTAGTTAGCTGTCCTTTGTATTAAATAGTTAGTTTTAAGTGTAAATAGGTGTCAAATTAGGAGGAATTCAAATTCCCCTCATGCTGGAGGAAGGAATCTACATGAACTCTATATATGGGAGAAGAACTAATGTATTAGTGGTTGGAAATTTTTATGAAAAAGGCTGATATTTGGCTTATGTAAGACTCTGTTTTGATAATACAAGTTTGGCTTTACTTCTCAGGATTCATGAGGGGATTTTATGTTCAGAATATGTGATGTTGTCGTTTTCCTAATTCTTGTAGTGGTATGGATGTGTAATCACTCAGAATTCACTTGATGTGCTCTGACTTCCTGTATACATTCATAAACTGTGTTGTCCTATATGAGTTTTATGTTCTGAATATTTAAAAGCTGAATGCCCTGACTTCTATGTAAGGTTGAGTTCATTGTTATATTGAGATGTTGTTGACTCCATAAGCCCAATGGATAGTTGTTAAATGTGTTTCCACCATTCATATTCTCACAGCTGTTTTACAAGAGTTAGCCATCTTATCTATAATCAAAATCATTAACCCCTTTTGAGAGAGCCCTCTCAGGTTGAGGAGGCTAAGCCTCAACCTAAAGTAGGTTTGAAATAGTTACTTAAGGTCAACCTGACCAGCAGCCTATCAGGATCTGATTTTGAGATAACAGAAACCATGGAATCTAAATTTGTCTTTCTTAATATATGCTTGGAAGCTTTGAGCTTTATGTTATCCTTGTTTGCACCTTTCCACATTCTCCTTGCCTTTTTGTATTCCTTGGCAAACCAAGCATTAACCGGAAAGAAATTTGTTTCAGAGTTCTTAATTTTTTATTATCTTTTTTCACTCTACAGGTGTGCTTTGAATTAAATGTGTTAATTTGTGACTATGAAGGTCATGATTTGGGATTTTCTCCTTCTCGAAGATCCTCTCTAGCATCATTTTGAAGGTATTACAATTTTATGGAGTCAAAAGAATTCTGCCCTTTGAGAGATTTTGTTGAACACACTTTGTTTTTTTACTCTAATTGCTTCTTTCCTATCCAAGAGAAACTTAAATAAATTGTCTTGTGATCTGATTTTAAATCCCAAAGATGACCTCCAATCAAAACTTCCTCCATTTTCTTACCCAAACCATGTGAGCACATTACATAATCTACTACACTTGCTCCATTGTAAGTATTGCGAGTGAAATTACTAGACTTTACCCATCTAGTCAAGCCATTACAAATGACTAAATCGAAGGCCCCACATAAAGTAAGTAATTGTTCACCAAAGAGATTGCAACCCTTGTCCTTTGAAATTCTTTCTCACTGATGATTACTCTCTTCTGTAAGCCAAATAGGGTCGTAGTCTTCTTTACAACAAGGAATGCTAGCTTGCTCACTTGCAGTTTTAGCATTGAAATCACCCACTATAAGCACTTCACCTAACTGAGAATATGTTGCAATATCTGTTTTTAGGGATGCAAAGGGATCTTTGTGGTCAAGCCCTCTACTTTGGTAGATTTTTGAAACTTGCGATGCAAAATAGCATGCTGCAATTCTGATGTGATTTCAATTTTTTGATATTTTAAACCAAATTAATTGTTTATTTGAGTCTTTTTTTTCTAATTGAATTAGACGACCTTATTTTTCCCTCACTAATACCATGATACCCCTATGTCCTTTTCCATTCCATGCTACCTTGTTCCACACTGCATCTTCCAGTATCCTTCAAACAAAGGTGTCTTGCACCCTTCATGCTCATGTGTTTCTATGAGGCAAATTATGTCCCTATCTTCCGCAATAGGCCCTAACCCATGTCTTCGTCTCCATGGGTAACCTATGCTGTTCCTAACCATTTTGTCTTTATTAGAAGAGCTTCCTATAGCATTGTCACTTGTTCTTTCAAAACTTTATTGCTTTCTATTAAAGCCTTGTTTTCAACTTTTATTATATGAATTTTATGATCTCTTTCTTTCTCTTTAGCTTCCAAAACCTCTATCTTTTTTTTTTCATTTAACAATTCTTTCACATAAATATTAGATGACGAAGTGAGAGGTGTGGATGTGGGACTATAGAAGGCATGATCATCAATGACTTTTCCTTTGGACTTGCTCTTGCCACATGCTTGCATAGGGGACTTGTTTGAATGCTTATTGCCAAGGGTCTGAGTACTTTCCCTTTGAGACCATTTTTTCCTTGTCTTCTCCCATTTTAGACGGGCTAATCTTCGTTTTAAAATGCCTTGATACTGTTTGGCATTGACCCAAACCCACTTCCCAGATTTGGTGACTGAAGCAATTTTCACTTGCCCTAGATCATTTGTTTCCATAGGTTCTGAAATTTCTTGCCCCGTCATCCCTTGTTCGTTCACTTGTTCATAAAATGTGAGTTTCTTCTTCTTAAAAATTCAAAAAATTATCATTCCAGAACCCTACGGAACTAGTCAACTCAATGACATCCCCTAGCCTCCATGTTTCCATCAGACTCGAGCGGTGAAAGGGAATATAACTTCAAGTTGCGTACAAATTCTTGTAGAAGCGTGGATCGAGATCCAAACGTGCGAATCTCCCTCTCCTAAAACACTTTCCTACTGGTTTGTTTGTGACAGATGAATTCAATTGTGGGTGATTGTTCAACAGTTGCTCATTGTTGTTTTTTGTTTGATTCTATGTTTGCTCTCTGTAATCTCTGTAACTTGCTCTAAGGGGATTATTAATGTGGAAGAAACTGCCACTATAGCTAGATGAATTCAGCTTGAGGCTAGTAGGAATGGATTTGATTGTGAATTTGGCCAACTAAACATCCACTTTATGACTGACACCTCAGACTTTATATTTTAGGGTTAAGTTTCTAGTTTTGATTGTTTCTTTCATGATATCTTTGAATGTTTCATGATGTTTTTTTCATTTTATTTTAAGTTTAAATGCATAATAATAAAAGAGTGAATGAGTTAATAACCAACCTAGATTTATGAGCAAAGGAGTTAGTAACCTGTCTAGATTTATTTTATATATGGATCTATCAAGTGTAAAGAGTGAATGAGCTAATACCCAATCTAGATTATTTTAAATTCAGATTTATTAAACACAGAGAGATTAAGTTTAGAGTTAAAATAGATCTAAACTGATACTCTTGTATTCCATAATGGATTTCCTTACTTCATCATAACAAATACCATATCGATAAATTACTAATTTTCTATTTTTAATTTGATTTATTTATTATTTTTCACCAAGTCAAAATGTTTATATTTACACTACATCCCTTTCATTTAATACTAAATTGGGGAGCACCCCTCAACAAAATTACACAAAATCAAGTTTTCCCACTATTTTATCTTTTTATCTATCCTATTTTACCCATTTTTGCAAATTCTTATAATCAATTTTTTTTTTTTTTTTGGGTAAAGTTTGACATAGTTATTTGGGCATTGAGGTAAGTGTCATAGGTGACGAAGCCTTGGGATATGGGGTTTTTGTGGAAACTTGGTGTTAGGATGTGTGATGTTTTTGGAAAGTTCTCATTCTTTAGTGTAAGTCTCAAAGGTAATGGACTTTCTTTAGTGTAAGTGTCAAAGATAATGAACTTTGAAATATTAGGTGTAAGTCTAAGTGGTAATGACTTATATGATGTGATTCATTTATCTAGTTTAAATTGATGCAATGGATGTTAAGTAGACAATTTAAGTTCATAACCTATTGATAATTTTTATAAAATTTAAAATTTTATGGAAACTTCTCATGTACAAATTATGTCTTATACTCAATTAATCAGAAAAATAAGGAGATAAATATAGTCGAGTTAAGCATGTACAAATGTTAAATTGTGATGATGATAATAAATCAAGGTCTTTCATGTATATGTTTTTGAGTTGAAGTAGGCAATAAATTCTCAATGGAATTGATGTTTGTTATAGTGATGTAGTGCACTTTGTGATAAGCTATATTGAATGACTAACTAGACAACACACCTTCTAATTGTATGTGATGATATGTATGCTTTGTTAAGAGTGATCTAGTGTGTGAATCTCAACGTTGAAATTTTACATTCAATTTGGATGTATTTCAAATTATTAAACGATACAACCAAACATACATAGGGAACACACAAGATACTTTAGAGAAATCTATGTTGGGAAAAATTTAACATCAAAATGAGTTTCTTGCTGTGGTTATTATTAATGGTGCTCTCATAGTGACAATGTCCATTGAATTAGAATAAATAAGGAAACATAGCTTACAGTGAGAATCAGAAACTCATTAAACATAAGCATTGGCTCAATTTGAGACGTACGTATACATCAATGTCCAACAAGGGGTCCATCGTAGTATAGGCATTGGCATTTTCAATCCGCATAAAGCAAAAGGTCTCACTTGAAGCATTGTATTGTGCAAGGTTTCAAACAACATGAGTTATATAATTATTTCTAATCTCATTAATCATATGTAAGAAATGACTAACACTAGAAGTCTCTCAACATCATATCACAACCTCCTTCTACTTATTCAACAACAAAACTATATTATCTAGTTCATCATTTATCAAACATAAAGAAGTGAAATCTAAATAAATAGAAGTTTTTCATGTCACACAACTTATAAGGGACTAAAACAAAGAACATCATCACCATAAAACATAATGGAAACCAAAAATTTAAAAGGTGGTCTCATTTCATTCAATTCCAACTCAATCCAATCCATCATTAAATTACAAACCTTCGTTCACCAAGTCATAACAAAAGGAAGTATTTGAAACATGACAATATTCTACAATCTCTACCCAATCCACATCTATTTAATTTCCAATCCTAAAATAGGCTAAATCCTTTATGTTTATACAATCACACCTGTAGGAAAGAGTACTCATTCAAACTCTTGAAACTTGTTAGCTTACTCACAATTCCTTCTTTATGAGCTAGTTTTTCTATTCTCTAATTTTGGAAAACTGTCTTTAATTTTCCACTTCTCTACTGTTTAGTCAATTGAACTCACATTTGATATCTTGGTTCTAATCTCCTACAATTTTTGATACTCCTTTACTATTGTTAGTGACCCCCATTCTTGGTGTCACAACTATGATCTCTCCATTTGTTAAGATTTTGCTAATGTGTCATCCATCAAACAAAGGGCCCAACAAACCCTGACCACACTTGTTGACTAGGTCTTGAGTTAAATTTGGCTTATTTTCCTAAACAAAGGGCCCACTCTAGGATTTTATAAAAAGAATATTCTTTGAGTTGAAGAAAGGCTTGCAATTATTTTATCCATTTTCCTTTCAAAATTGTCATGTTGACTAAGGATGCTTGGGCCTTGTCATGGCCTATCTCTTTGGGATGGTTTTGTTGTGTAGTGGACTAGTTGTTGTCAGTGAAATTGTGCAAGCTTTGAAGTTTAGTGTATCACTCAAGAACTACTGGCTTGGGTTGCGACAATTTCCATATGTATTTCTTGAGATGATTGGAACATTTAATATAGTTCCTCATATAACTTTTGAATTCTTTGCATTTTGGCTTCCTTTTAGGTTGATTCCATTAATAAATCTCCCTCATTTTGCATTTGACGCACATTTTCGTAATACATTAATTGGGTTCACATATTGCTTAAAAATTTGCATCTAGTTATGTGTATCAATATATATTGGGTTATCGATGTATAGAACAACATTGCTAGGGTAAGAACTTTATTCACGAATTTTTGATTAAAAAATGTTGGTTTAAGGCCTCAAATATCCTTAAAAAAAATTCTATAACTTAAAACAACAAAGTATTACCTACCCTTAGATTGGGCCTTATAAGTCAATATCTCGAGTATTTCCACCTATGAAGTACCCAAATAGATGAAAAATCATATGGTGATCCATTCAATATCATACCTCCCCATATAGGGAGGCTTTTTGTTCCAAAAGAATTTTACTAAAAGGTGTGAGGAGATTTTTCCTCAACCTTCTCCTTGAAGTACCATTTAGCCTTACTTAGGAGTTCTTCTTTCAACCCAACTTGCTAAAGTTTATACTATCCCCATATTGTTGTGCTAGATTTCTTTTCCAAAATTGTATCTTCTAGTAACTCTACCAATGATGCTGGTGCAAATTCCTATATGGTAAGAAAGACTTGATCATCAATTTCCTATTCCAACATGGAAGGCTCATAGAATTTCAAATCTTCCACATTCACTACTAAATAGATGTGCATATATGGGGGTAGACTAAGTTTGTAGGTAATGTCACTTACCTTTTCCAACACTTCAAAATGAGCACATTGCAAAACCTTGATCTTATTATAGGATTTGGTAGTCTTTTTGTGTTTAGATGCAACCGAACTATATCTACCATTTTGACTGTTTTCTCAATTTTGTGTTGCTCATATTAGGCCTTATGCCTTTCCCATGACTTATTCAATGTACTTGAAAATTAATCTACCTGATCTTATCCACAAAATTTCCAGCTTTCAATACTTCTCTTATGGTTTCTTTTATCACTTCTCCTTATTGTCCATATATAATATCTAAGGGTGAAGGTGGAAAATACCCAAAGCAATTGTCCAAAGGGGAATTATCAATAGAATTGTGGACTACCCTATTATAATAATGTTGAATATAATTAATTTTTTTCCCTAGATCCTTTGATGTTTCTAATTATAAGCCCCGAAATGTTGAACAGATCTCTTATTCACTACCTCTATATTCCCATTTGTCAATGAATAGAAAGTTGTAGATCTCTTCAACTTGGTGTCGATCTTCTCCTAAAGTGTAGTCCAAAATGAACTAAGAAATTTGGCATCTATATCTCCTTGGCAGCCCCAAGTGTAGCTAGACCTTTTCAAATGACATTTTTGCTACATATTATCTCTTGATGGTCTTTTTACAAGGCTAAAAAAATCACATCTTGCTAAATATATCAACCACCACATCCAGATAGTCATGTCCTTTCCTCATTCTTGCCAAATAATTCATGAAATCCATGGAGATTATCTCCCATGGTTTAAAACGTATATGTAACGAATGGTATAAACCTTTATTTCTATTACTAAGCTTGTTGGTACAACAAAGTTGTTGGCATTATTTTACAGGCATTGTCCTTGATGGAAACTCACTCACAGGTCAGTACAGATATGATGAAGGGAAACTCACAATGTAACAGGTCAATTTAGAGGTAACAGGGCAATGGTATAGAAGAACAGGAAGTTGGAACAAAAGACTACTGATCGGAATCAAGAAGTTGAAGGAAAATGATGTTTTAAGGTAGTTTAAGATGTATATGCAGGTTCACCTTGTCAAAGTAGCATATACAAGCGGGTTCACTGTACAAAAGGAGCATATACGTATGCATGGACTTTCACAAGAGGAAAAGCGCGTATGGGTTGGAAAATCAAGGAAATTTAAGATTAAAGAATACCAAGGGTCAATACCATGGTATGAGCCCACAATATTGAGAGGAATAATAGTTATTTGATCCCATCCAAGAATACCATAGGTTCTAAGTGTTGTTTTGGTCCAAGGTATTAAGAAAGGCCAAAAACTATATAAGGAGGAGAAGATAAAAGGGCCAAGTGTGCAAGTGAAAGGGCTTTTCATGAATACTTCTAAAGTATATCTTATGTTGTAAGGACTATGGTTATGAGATGATCTGAAATATCTTGTGCACCTTTTGATACAATGTTGGATCAAGATCATGAGACCTGAAATGACTTATCATTGTATGATCTAATAATTGTTGGGCTAGATCTGAATACCGATGCATGTTTTATTCTATAAATGTTATGATTTGGGTATGACTAAAGTCTGGAATAGTTGTGAAGTTTTAAGTTAGTATTTGCATATCTATATGTTGGTTCGCCTTGGTGAAGGCACGTATACATGTTGGTTTGACTCTTGCAAGTAGCGTATGCAAAAGAAAATCCTATTATTCAGAAATGACTGATGTATTTGATTAGTGTTGCTTTTTTACTGCTGTATGTCAATGATGTATTATTAGATTTGAAAGTAGAACTGAATGCATAAGGAGATTGAGTCTGATTGATTGATTAATTAAGGGTGAAGGGTGATATTTGCTTCTGTCTGTTTATATCTCTGTAATTTGACAGTAGATCTTTAGAATGTTACTAGTTGGTATAGTTTTGATTTAAAGGATTTTATGATTCAGTAATTTTGGAGCTATACAAAGGTTTGGTTAAAGGAAGTAGCGTATACACGTAGGTTGGCTTCATTAAAGTAGCATATACATCTTGAGATATGATTTTTGAAGTTGCAGTTGGTTATGCATGATGATGCTGGTTTCTAGGTTCAACATAATGTTCTGGTGACAGTGATCTGACTCTTCAGATTGTCTGATTGTTGGTTGATGTAGTTATTATTATTGAGCTTGAGATTCAATGTTACTAATGGGTCTAGTGTGAAAATTTGATGAAACTTGGCCTTCATATTGTGTTTTTGTGTCCCAGGAGTATCTAGTCTGAGAATTTATGAAATGTGGTCCCTGGAGGACGAGAGAAGGTCGTAGCCTTCTGTAGGTTGGTGCCTACATATTTATAAACATATCGGCTAGTACAAGAGCTAGGGGGTTGTAGCTCCCTTCCAGTAGAATCTAGAGAACGAGACAAGGTTGTAGCCTTCTGCAGGTGGGTGCTTGCATACTGGTATGAGTCTGTACCAGTACAAGATTGTAAACATATTTTCTTTATATTAAAAAGAATACATAGATGACAACAATAGGTGGTTTTTCTCCTGCATTGGGTTTCCACCTTAAATCTTGGTGTTCATGTGTGTTGCTTATGTTTGATGGTTTATTTTTTTATTACTATACATAGTTATTGTTTAATAAAATGCTGATGCACTGATTAAAGATCAACACATGATGAATTAACTTAATCATAATTTTACTGGATATACGATGGTTTCCTTAATAATAGTTGCATGCACACACGAGTTCACTTCATTGAAGTAGCGTATATAAATCTGATTATGAAATGAAAGGTTATTGAATTGTAAACACTGATTCACCCCCTCTCTTAGTATTATTTCCAACAATTGGTATCAGAGCAGGTCCTTCAGAAGAAGCTTGATCACTTGAAGGGAGATCTCTCAAGATGAACAATTACGAAGGCATGGGATCTATCAGACCACCAATCTTCAACAAAAACAACTTAATATATTGGAAGATAAGAACTAGAGCCTATCTTCAGTTGCTTGGAGCTAATTTTTTGGAAATTATGGAAGGAGGATACAAATTTCGAATAGAAATACCCACAGATACAACAGGAAAGAAGTTATACAAAACCAATCCCAAAGTCATCAATACTTTATTGGGAAGTCTATCAGAATCAGAATTCGTCAAAGTCATGCAGCTCAAGACCGCCAAAGAAATATGGGACAAAATCATTCATAGCTATGAAGGAGACTCCCAGGTAAAATGTGCTAAGATCCAAACTGTCAGAATTCAGTATGAAACTCTCAAGATGCATAGTGATGAAATTATTACTAGTTACTTTTTACGAGTAGATGAGATTGTAAACCGTATGAAGAATTTGGGTGAAGAAATAAAGGAGGCTACTTTAGTAGAGAAAACTTTGAGATGTTTGTATTCTAAATTTGAGTCAAAAGTATTTGCTGTAGAAGAAAAGCAGGATCTTTAATTTATTACTGTTGTTCAACTTCATGGAATTTTAACTGCCTTTGAAATGAGGAAAGGAGGTCCATCAGATATTAGAGAAGCCACTTTCAAAGCTTCAACAAAGGGAACATAAAAGGAAGATCTCAATGAATTAGGATATATTTCAGAATAAGATGAGGTAAACTTTGCAAAGAAGCTTCAACGGGGTTCCAGAAGATTAAGAGGTAAGCTTCCATTCAAATGTTTTGCTTGTGGTAGAGTTGGCCATTATGCTACTAAAATTCCTCATAAAGATAATCATGAAAAACGAAAGGAGTCTGCAAAAGGTAATAGAAAACAATTTGTTAATAGAAGAAGTTATTATACGCATGAAGATAGTGATGGATTGTCTAATAGTGATGAAGATGAATCTAAAAAAGATTTTAAACTACTCATGGACTATGAAAATGATGATTTTATGGATGCCTTAGAAGAGGAAGATTTTCTTGAAGAAATCACTAAACTCAAAATCTGTTTGGAAGAAAAGAATATGGTCATAGACACTTTGACACATCAACTCACTGAAAGAGAAAAGCACAATGAAAAATTAGAATGTGAAGTAGTGGGTCTAAGAAAAGAACTTGAGAAGACAAAATCTCATAATATTAGATTTGAGAAAGGATAAGAAACTTTAGATGAAATCATCAAGGTTCAACGTTCTCCTCTTATAAAGACCGGTCTTGAATATACTGAAGAAACATCCCAATCACAAAAGCCACCGGCCATCACCAGAAGCTATCTTGATGTAACAAAGACCAGTGAACAATGTGTCAATCTTCAGCAAAAGCCTAAAAGTACTCCTTAGGTAAATCATGCTCATTTTACTCCAAGGGTGAACATCAATAGAAGCATCAACCAAAAGGTAAACAATACCAAAAATTTTTATGATCAGAGAAAATTATTTAATGGACAATGTTTTTCATGCCATAAATTTGGGCATAAGGATTCTCAATGTGTTGTTTACAAAACTATCATGACTAGGGAAGCATGAAAACAAAGGAGCTTGACAAGAATCAAGAAAAAATCTTATAATAACTTTTCTCCTCTTGAAGATGAAATTGAATTTTCATTTTGAAATAACTTCAGTCATGAAGAAATTGAGTGCAGGAGCAAATTTCAGCCAACAATTCAAAAGGAGAAAACATCATCAAATTCCAAGGTATGGAGAAAGAAGGAATTTCAATCAGAAAGACGTGGCATAGTCTGTTTGCAGAAGGACAAGAAAGTCAATGGTACACTGATAGCGGATGCTCTAAACACATGAAAAATGATAAAGATAAACTCCTTTCATATAATGCTTTAGAAAAGGAAAAGAATGTCTCTTTTGGAAATGACTCACTAGTTGTCATTAAGGGTAAAGGTTCTGTTTATTTGAAAGAAAAGGTTAAAGCTGGAAATGTTGTGTATGTTGATGGTTTAAAGCATAACTTGTTGAGTGTTAGTCAGATGTGTGATTAAGGAGATGAAGTTGTGTTTCGATCAAATGGATGTGTGGTTTGTGAACTTGATACAGGAAAGACCATAATCAAAAGTACAAGAACTCCAAGCAATCTATATATACTAAAAGGAGGTCAAAAGTAATGCTATCTAAGCAAAACAGATGAGAACTAGTTATGTCACAGAAGATTGGGGCATCTAAGGTTTTCTCAAATAAGAAAAGCATGCAGGCTCAAGGCGGTTTGTGATATTCTAGATATCAGCATCCCAAAAAATACCATCTACAAACCATGTCAAGTTGGTAAGCAAACCAGATTTCATTTCAATGAAAAAGAAGGATCAACAAGTAAGCCTCTTGAACTCATTCATACAGATTTGTGTGGGTCAACAAGGCAAAAGTCACCTCGTGGAGAAGAATACTTCATTTTATTCATTGATAATTTTTCTAGAATGTGCTAGATAGGTTTACTAAAGCATAAAGATGAAGCATTTGAAAAGTTTAAAGCCTTCAAAGCTTTAGTTGAAAATGAATCAGATCTAAAAATAAAATGTCTCAGATCTGATCGAGGAGGATAATTCATATCAGATGAATTTTTTGATTTTTGTGAACAACATGGAATAAAAAGACAGTTCCCTGTTACTAGAACTCCTAACAAAATGGTGTGGTGGAAAGAATGAACAGAACTGTTCAACAAATGGCTCGAGCTATGCTTGATGAATCTAGAACCCAAGCCACCTTCTAAGGTGAAACTGCATACACTGCCATAAATATTCTAAAAAAAGCTAATGTTCAGGTATATAGTGATCAAACTCCATACGAACTTTGGTATGGTAAGCTTACTACTATAAAACACTTCAAAGTTTTTGGAAGCAAATGTTTCATCAAAAAGACTGATGAAAAATATGGTAAATCTGAACCCAGATCAGACGAAGCAATTCTTCTTGGTTATTCATCTAGAAGTAAAGGATACAAATGCTATAATAAGAGACTTCAAAAAATAGTTGAATGCATTGATGTAGTAATTGATGAAGCATGCAAAAATCTAGAATAGATGAAATCAACAAAGGAAGATGACAATGAGGAAGACGGTGAATGCTTTCCCATATGCAAAATCTCCATCTAGGTATGTTCAAAAGAATCATCTATAATCTCAAATTCTAGGAAAAAAAGGGTCTGGAGTATAGACAAGAAGAAATCTTGCAGGAAATTCCAGTTATCTAACATTACTATCCTCCATAGAACCACATAATGTTAATGAAGCTAGCAAAGATGAATGTTGGGTTAAGGCCATGGATGAAGAACTTGACAAAATTGAAAAGAATGATACTTGGGAATTAGTTCCTAGACTGCATGATAAAAATGTTATAGGAACAAAATGGATATTCAAGAATAAGTTGAATGAAAATGGAGAGGTTATTAGAAACAAAGCAAGACTTGTTTTTAAAGGGTATGCTAAAAAAGAAGGTATAGAATTTGAAGAAAATTTTTCACCTATTTCCAGACTTGGAGCCATAAGAATGTTTCTTACTCTTTCAAGTTTTCGAAAATTCAGAGTGTATCAAATTGGATGTAAAATCTACATTTATTAATGGAGATTTAGAAGAAGAAGTTTGTATTGAACAACCAGAAGGATTCATTCTAGGGAATGATGCAAAAATTGTATGCAAGCTCAAAAAGCCTCTATATGGACTGAAACAAGCTCCAAGGGCATGGTATTATGGTCTTGACATATATCTACAACAAAAAGGTTTCACAAAAGGATTTGCAAACAACAACTTATACACAAAGATTGAGAATGATAAACAGTTAATCATTTTTGTTTATGTTGATGACATCATCTTAAGTAGCAATGAAGAATCTATGAGTCAGAACTTTGCTTCTGTTATGCAACAAGAATTTGAAATGTCCTTACTTGGTGAACTAACTTATGTTCTTGGTCAACAAGTACAACAAACAAAAGATGGCATTTTTCTTTCACAAACTAAATATCTCAAGTAGATTCTGAAGAAGTATGGAATGGAAGATTCTAAACTAGTATGTGCTCCAATGATAACATGATGTAGTCTCAGTTCTAACGATGAATCACCTACAGTGAATCAACCAGAATACAAATCTATGATTGGAATTATACTTTATCTAATAGGTACCAGATTAGATATCCTGCATGCAGTAGGAATTGTTGGAAGGTTCCAAGCAAATCTAAAGGAATCACATCTTTAGGCTGTAAAAAGAATATTCAAATATCTCCAAGGAACTCAAGACTTTGGTCTATGGTATCCTAAAGATACAAATCTCACTCTTCATGCATATACAGATGCAAATTGGGTAGGAAATGTTGATGATTGAAAAATCACTAGTGGAGGTGCATTCTATATGGGATCACGATTAATGTCTTGGTTTAGCAAGAAACAAAGTTCGATTGCCTTATCTACAACTAAATCAGAATATGTGGCTGTTGCATCTTGTTGCACACAACTACTTTGGATGATGCAAACATTGCAAGATATTCAAATCACATTTTCTCCACCCATCTCCATTCTATGTGATAATACAAGTGCCATTAATATTTCGAAAAATCTAGTCATGCACTCCAAGACCAAGCACATACCCATTAAGTACCATTTTCTACTAGAACAAGTGCTTGAACAAAAGGTTAAATTGGAGTATGTTCCCTCCAGAGAACATGTTGCTGATATATTTACCAAACTGCTTCCCATAGAAACATTTGAATATCTCAAACAAAAGTTGGGAGTAGTTTCTACATCATCCTATTGTTAAATCTAGTTTTTAGAGGAATGTTTCCTATATGCGGGTTTCATGAAGAATAATTGTGTATATACACAAGTTTTTGTGGCTGTAGGAGCGTATATGTTTTTTTGATAGAAAAACAGTGGGTCAGACTCAAAATTAGTTTCTGTTATGGATGTTTAGTCTGATATTGATGGTTACAGTCCGTTGATATGATTTATTCATTGTTGTTTATTTGACTGATGAAGATGCCTTGATGAATGATTTATTGACAATACAAAAGTAGCACAGGTTCAAGGGGAGCATTAGCCTTCAAAAAAATTATGCATTGTTGGCATCATGGTTGCTGAATTCATCTATGGTTTCAGATATTCATATCATTTGTTGTAAAGGTCATGTAAAATCCTATGATGTAATAATATGTCTATTTCTGTCATGGTCTATTAATGAGTCCTTTTGGACATATGATGTAATCTATACCCCCACTATGCATGGGAAAGATGATGTAGTAATTGCAACTTTTTGGTCGTGTATGAACATTTGGTATATCGCCACTTGGTTGGGTGATTGATGTATGTATGAGTCATTGGTGATAGGAAGATCATACTCACATAGTTGAGTTATAGAGTCATGTTATTCTCTTGAAAAAATATCTCTACAGACTCTACATGTACTCAGGGGGAGCATGGATAAAATAGTGTACCTCAAAGGGGGAGAATATCTTGGTCTGCCCTTTGCCTTTGATGCTAAAGGTGGAGAGTATCTTGGTGTTTCTTGATATATCTAACGTGTTCTACATCTTGAAGTGATCAACACCTATATGGTTGCCATCAAGTCCAAAGGGGGAGATTGTTAGCATTATGGTACAAGTGTTGTCCTTGATGGCAACAAACTCACAGGTTAGTACAGATTTGATAAAGGGGAAACTCACAATGTAACAGGTCAATTCAGAGGTAACAGGGCAATGGTACAGAAGAATAGGAAGTTGGAACAAAGGTTTACTGATCAGAATCAAGAATTTGAAGGAAAAGGATGTTTTAAGGTAGTTTAAGCTGTATACGCAGGTTCACCTTGTCAAAGTAGCGTATACAAGCGAGTTCACTGTACAAAAGGAGCGTATACGTATGCACACACTTTCATAAAAGGAAAAACACGTATGGGTTGGAAAGTAAAGGAAATTGAACATTAAAGAATACCAAGGGTCAATACCATGGTATTAGCCCACAATATTGAGCAGAGTAATGATTATTTGATCCAGTCCAAGAATACCACAGGTTCTAAGTGTTGTTTTGGTTTGAGGTATTGAGAAAGGCCAAAAGCTATATAAGGAGGAGAAGATCAAAGGGCCAAGTGTGTAAGTGAAAGTGTTTTTCATGAATACTTTTTAAAGTATATCTTATGTTGTAAGGACTATGATTATGATATGATCTTAAATATCTTGTGCACCTTTTGATACATTATTGGATCAAGATCATGAGACTTGAAATGACTTATCATTGTATGTATGATAATTGTTAGGCTAGATTTGAATACTGACAAATGTTTTATTCTATAAATGTTATGATCTGGGTATGGTTGAAGTCTAGAATAGCTATTAAGTTTTAAGTTAGTATTTGTAGATCTATACATTGGTTTGCCTTGGTGAAGGCACGTATACATGCTGGTTCGACTCTTCCAAGTAGCGTATGCAAAAGAAAAGCTTGTTATTTAGAAATGACTGATCTATCTGATCAATGCTGCTGTTTTACTATTATCTGTAAATGATGTCTTCTTAGATCTGAAAGTAGAACTGAATGCATAAGGAGATTGAGTCTGATTGATTGATTGATTAAGGGTGAATGGTGATCTTTGCTACTGTCTGTTTATATCTATGTAATTTGACAATAGATCTTCAAAATGTTACCGGTTGATACAATTTTGATTTAGAGGTTTTTATGATTCAGTAAGTTTGGAGGTATACACAGGTTTGGTTAAAGGAAGTAGCATATAGATGTAATTTTGATTCACTAAAGTAGCCTATACATTCTGACATATGATTTTTGAAGTTGCAACTAGTTCTGCATGATGATGCAGGTTCCTGGGTTCAACACAGTGTTCCGACTGTTTAGATCGACTGATTGTTGTTTGATGCAATTATTATTATTGAGTTTGAGCTTCAATGTTATTGATGGGTCCAGTGTGAAATTTTGATGAAACATGGCCTTCATATTGAGTTGTTGTGTCCCTGGATTATCTAGTATGAAAATTTATGAAACATGGTCCCTGGAGGAAGAGAGAACATCGTAGCCTTCTGTAGGTCGGCGCATACGTACTAGTAAACATATCGGCTAGTACAAGAGCTAGGGGGTTGTAGATCCCTTCCAGTAGAAGATGGAGAATGAGAGAAGGTTGTAGCCTTCTGCAGGTGGGTGCCTACATACTGGTATGAGTATGCACCAGTACAATATTGTAAACATATTTTCTTTATATTTAAAAGAAGACATAGACGACAAGAGTAGGCGGGTTTTCTCCCGCATTGGGTTTCCACCTTAAATATTTGTGTTCATGTGTGTTGCTTATGTGTGATGGTTTATTCTATTATTACTGCACATAATTACTATTTAGTAAAGTACTGATGCACTGATTAAAGATCAACACATGATGAATTAACTGAACCATAAGTTCACTAGATATACGTTGGTTTCCTTAATAATAGTTGCATGCACATGCGAGTTCACTTCACTAAAGTAGTGTATATAAATATGACTATGAAATGAAAAGATATTGAATTGTAAATAATAATTCACGCGCGCGCCGGCCCCCCCCCCCCCCCCCCCCCCCCCCCCCACTTAGTATTATTTCCAACAAAAGTATGCATCCTCTAATACATTGACCTATATCTTATTATATTCTAGGGAAATATGCACACCTCTATAAGTTGGAAAATGTCTTCCCAACACTAAAATGTCCATACAACATTGGAGGTGTGAGCCTCTTTGATAAGTTGGCACAATTTTTCATCTTTAGGAACATATAGCTTGTCTAGCTTGTAGGGAAAGCCATATTGGAGATGATAGTTAGCCTTACTATCAATTTATTCTATCAATTTTATGTATGCCTCTTTATATGCATCATGGGTGAAAATTTCCATATGCACAAGAGTTCCCAAAATTGTGACCTTGGAAGTGGGTGGCCATGAGAGCATGTTTGCTAACTTATTAGTGTCACCCTTATTATATTTGATGATAAGATGAAATTACCATAATACCCCACCCACTTGTAATCTTTGGGTTACTAAAGCTTACTTTGGGATTTCAAATATTCTAGCGCCTATTGATCAATGGGATAATTATCTCCTTGCCCACCAGACAATGCTTCCATTTCCTAACAACTTGAACTAGAGAAAAGGGTTCCTTGTCATATTTAGGGTAGTTCAAGACTCTACCATGGAAAATTTTAGAGTGATAACATAGAAACTTACCTCCATGCATTAAGAATTATCCCATAGTATATGAACTTGTATACATAACCAATTTGAAAGGTTTCTGTAAATTTGGCCATGCAAGAACTAGTGCTTGAGTGATATTCCATTTAAACTCATCAAAAGATTTTTGGAGACTATTTCTCCACTAGAAAATCTTGCCATTGGCTTTCATGGAATCGATTGTTGTAGCCATAACTAAAAGGAAACTATAAACTTCTATAAGTATTGTGCTACCCCAACAAAGCTACTAATTTTAGTTACACTACTAGGAGATTTCCACTTGAAGATGTCATCCATCTTTGTGGGATATATCTTGAGTTCCCCTCCACCAATCAAAAACCCAAAAGAAACTAATTACTATTGAGAATATTTTAATTTCTTAATCTTTTCTAGTATTTGATTCCTTTTCAGGGCCTCTAACTCCTACGTGAGATGTGAGATATGCTCTTCCCAAGTAGAGATATAAACTGATATATCATCTAAGTACACTATTACAAGTGAATCTACAAATGGATGTAATACAACATTCATCAAATACATGAACACAACTGCCACATTACAAAAACCAAAAGCAATTATTGGTCATTCATATAAACATTTCCTTGTCTTGGAGGTGGTCTTTTAGGTGTCTTCATCTTTACTTCATATCTTGTTGTATCTTGATTTACGATATACTTGGTGAAGTACTTAGCATGGTGAAATTAATATATAAAGTCATTGATCTTGGGTAGAGGGTATTGATTCTTGAGAGTAGTATCCTTCACAACTTGTAGTTGATAGAAATTCTCCAAATGCCATCCTTCTAGGGTGCTATGATGATATGTGGCTAACAAGAGGTGTTTGGTTGAATTACTCCTTACATCAATAGCTAGTGCAATTTTTTATTCACTTCATCTACTTTCAAAATGGGTTATTCTAATAGGCTAACATTTGGAAATAGGGAGTAAGCATTTTCACATAAAAATTGTGCACTTAAAGGTTTCAATTAAAGGCCAAAATATGTCAAATATCACCAAAATCAAAAGTTCTCAAAGGTAAAAAATTCAGGCACTCATAAGCAAAGGATTAAGTATCACTAAACTAAAATTAATTAATCCATGAAAATCTACTCTTTCAAGTTTTCAAGGATCATAATGTTTGTTTCTTCGAAAACAATGCAAATTCGTAAGAAGTGACATTTGAGAGATTTGTGTGGAATGTCACCTTAATTTCCCCCTTGGTAGGTGAAAGTGTAAGTTCAATGCTTCATTTTTGAGTCTCTACATCATGAGGGAGAGTTATGGAGCCTCCATAAGACTCCCCTGATCTCCCATCAAGTTGAGAAGCTCACTCAAAGATTATATCTAATCAATAATCCAAGTTAGGGGAAGCTATGGACCTCAGCCTATAAGTACCATCCTATTAGGGATCATTTACAAGAGATAAGTCATTGCAAGGTTACACTACCTAAATTTCCACCCAATTGACATTGCTTTGTACTCTTGGAGCTCCCCATTCTAAGAGATTCCAAGAAAATTATTAAGAGGAGATGGAAAGGAGGGACCTTCCTTTAGGAGAGCTAAGGAACCATTATTTCCAAATCTCCATTTAGTGTCTTTGGGAGAGATTGTATCTCATTTACATCAAATAAAGAGAATTGTTGTTCTTGTTCTTGCATTTTAGTGTTAATATCTTATGTTAGATTTCATTACATTGCTTATTGTTTGTTTTCTTGTGTTTTCACCAAATCACCATGAATTTATGCAGGGAACAACAATTCCTTTTGAATTTTGTTTATTATTGTGTCTCTCTATCTCTTTTAGGGCAGTAAACAGCTTACCTTGAAAATATTTCTTACTTCCAATTTCTTCTTTTGCATTTATCTTCTTTTCCTGGTTATTTTTACTTTGTTGATTAACAATTTGATCATTTAGGACTAGAAAATCATCTTCATGATCATTTCCTTCACATATTTCATATGGCAATCTACAGGTAAAATGACCTTCATTATCACAACTGAAACAAAATGGAAGATTTCCTTCGAATTTGTTGGTTCCTTTTGAGATAGATTGTAATGCATCTGATTTCTCTTTATGATTTTCCAAGTCCATGAGTAGGAATTCTTCATGATCATCATCAAATGCAGCTCCATCAATATCTTATGATGAGATGTTATATTCCTTGGAATAGAAAATTCTCTTCTTAAGAGATCTTCCCTTCCCATTTTTAGGAAATTTGCCTCCATTTGTATGTTCTTTTTCATCACCACTATCTTTTGACTTCCCATATGGACATTTTGAAACATAATGACCTATTCCAACACACTTAAAACATTTTAAGGGTAGATTATCTTTATGTTTTCTAGAACCTCTTTTCATATTTCTCATGAATTGAGCTTCTTCTTCATATAATTTAGGGTTGGAGTGATCATGGTCCTTGTGTCCTTTTATTTTATTTAATGCTTTGAAGGTTGCTTCCTTTAGTCCAGATAATGGGACATTGGAGCCACTCCTCTCTCCTCAAATAAAATACTACAAAATCTCAAGGCTATGTGGGAAGCCAAGTTGAAAAGTCCTTGCTCTTACAATGAGGGGTGTATATATAGCCAAGGGTGATGCTTGACCCTTGTGACTCTTGGACTACCCTCATGACTCATCAACTTCCCATCACTTTTCAACTGACATGACTCTTCGAATTCTTGTGTGCGTCCATTAGAATTCAATTTACATTACATTTATTTACAATGAAAAATGCCCATGGTGGTGATGTGGCCAAGACATCTCATGACACAACTTGACATGACACTACTGACATGTTCTGACTAACTGTGGTGTCCATGTCAAGCTATTGTGCAGCTAAGTGATGGATGTACTCTTGGTGTGATTTGTCTTCTCCTCCACATGGCATTGTTTTGTGGGGTCTTTGATGGTCTTAGTCTTGCATGACGGTTCAATACATGTTTTCCTTTCGCTTGTTGCTTGATATGATTTGTACATCTGTCCAACTGCAAACAAGTATACTAGCATGTGCGCTTCTTCTTCATCCTCTTCATCATCTTTCCATGATCTCTCAGTGTACCTATTCCTATAATTCAGTCACGACGGGACGACATGAAATCCAAAACCTCCTAGTCTATCATGATGCATTGTTCTTGTGTTCCAGTGATAGGGAGGGAGGACAACTCATTCGGACAACATGGAGAGCAGCTCAAGCTGGAATGAGGGACTCCAAAGGAAAACCTGCACTGTTAAGAAAAATTACATAGTGGTCACTAGGAGGAAAAAATGTGCAGTGAAGAACACCAATGGTAGCTGCAAGGTGGGATCTTGCTGGGCAGTTCTGCACAATTTCTGGAGGGAAAACAAGACAGGATTGTAGGGGACCAGTTGGGCAGTTCTTCACAGTTCTAGGGAGGAAGAAAGGAAAGAGGAACAAGACAATTCTACACACTTTCCAGAGGGAAGACAAAGTGGGGTAACATGGCAATTTTGCGCAGTTTGCATAGGGAAGACGAAGCGATGTAGCAGTGGAATGGTTGGGGAATTCTGAGCAGTTTTGGGGAGAAGTGAGTCCTGAGAATTACAGGCCAAGGAGCAGAGGTTAGCTAGGAATTTCTTCTCAATTTATGAAATCAGTGCATTATAGGGCTACAAGGGACCTGATGAGAATGACTGCAAAATTTTGGATAACAATGCAAGACAGGCAGCAGAGGGCCTGCTAGACATGTCTATCGAGTTTCTGAAGGCAATGCAGAGAAAAGAAATAGAAGACCAACAAGACATGTCTGTATAGTTTTGGAGATCAGTGCAGATCCAGGTCTTGGTCCAGTGCAGGGTTCCAACATAATAGAAGGAGGCTTGATGACTGTGCTTGAGAAATGTGCAGTCCAGTTTGGACATTTGGGTAGTCTTCTGCATAGTTTTGGGAGGCAGAAAAGTTTCTCAATTCTGGGATTGCACAGTGTAGCTGACTCAGAGGAAACCTCAAGCACTGCGAAGTTCTAGGTAGTAGAGTAGGGTCATTGAGGGCTAAGACTGCGTAGTGTAGCTCAGTCAGAGTTCAGTGGAAGAGCATTGTTCAGTCGGACAGATTTTCAGGAAAATGGCTAAGTGTTGAAAGTAAGTGACCTTGTGCAGATTTGACATTGTGAACCCACACTTATCATACTTCGACGATGAGACAACATAAACCACAAGGACAACAAGTCAAAACATGCCCTCGGTGAGACTGTCTTAGAGTTGAGAGTGACAAGCATGACACTTGAAATAGATCTTCAAATGGCAGTGACGACACTTGAACGACAATGCTTACAACTTTGTGTGTGAGTATGATGGATGTTTACATAGATAAGACAACCCAAACACACAAAGAAAAACCTTCTAACTCACCAGAACAAGATTGCAAGCATGACAAAGAAATCAATATGCCAAAAGACGATCATTGGTAAAACAATTAGAAGGGTGTTTAGAATTCACAAGAGCTCATGGGGTGAGCTCGAGTGTTTGTAACCATCAAAGGAAAAACCAAGGAAGGCTCTAAAATTTGAATGCAAGACAAAAATTTTGAAGGGTGTTGTAACCGCTACAACACTTGGCAACACACTGGTTGAATATTAGCTTCTTTGTTTTAGTTTGTTTACAATGTAAGGCCTTGGCCTTTCGGGGATTATTGATTTGTTGTGTGGATCGTTTCAGATTCCCCACTTACCCAGTGGATAGACATGGTTCAAACTGTACCAAATCAGTTGAACACAACATAAAATTGAGCCAGATCACAATGTTTCAAATCGAGAAGGATAATTTGGGTTGCGAGCTTAAAATTTTCAGAGTATAGTTTTTCATCTCTGGTGTTGCTCCGCTGCCAACAAACCTGAACAGTACCCCTACGGAGTCACTCAAGAACACAAGCATTTCTCCACTTCCATCAAACCTGAATAGTACCCCGGTGGAGTTGTTTGATTCACCTCTCTGCGTAGGAAGCCTTTCTCTTCTTTCACCTTTGTTATTTTTGAAAGAGAATTTCTGTGCATAGGCACTTTTTTATTTTTGGGGTGGAAGAGGCATCCCGAATTATTGAGAGTAGGAGAGGTTGTTTCTTCAGAGAAGCATATAAAGACCTCTGATTCAGGTTTTCTCTTTTATATTTTCCCCTTATTTGTTTCTACTAGTTGGATAAGCTTGAACACACTTGAGCAGAAAACTAGGTATAGGCATGAGGTTTCCCAGTCTGGACACGGGTTCATGGTTCGACCAAAACTCTCCTTAAAGAAGGATCGTATTTTCTATCGAGACTTCATCAACCAAAAGTTAAATCCAAGCACAAAGAAGACTAACATAGGACTGGCCAAGCATTGCAGTGGCACACGACTCTTTGAACTTCAACCATGTACCAATTTAGAAACCAGAACATAGTGCAAGCACAACACTTATTCGTGTAGTGAAAACGAACGAAAAAATCAACATGAAAGGAAAAATAAGACGAGAGGAAAGGTAATACACAACAAGGAAACAAAACCAAAAGACAAGAAATCAAAATTACTAAAACAACAGGATGTAAAATAAGAAAACCATGACGAATTACAAATGCAAGATGAGTGCAAGGAAGGGAAAACTGAGATGCAACTAATCCTACTCCTATCCTAATAGCTAAACAGTTGGGGTTACGTGAAATGAAATTTCCAGTGAACCCACCATAGTCACTCCTGACCTACATCCACAAAGGCACAAATGATTAAAACAAATAAAAAGTTGTGTGCAACAGAAAATACAAAAACTTGAACAAGTTACACACAGAAAAGAAGGTCTTTCCTGTAGGCAGAAAGATGTTTCACAACCACCCAATACACATGCTTACTGCTTTGATGGATATCACTTTTCAACAAACATCAGAAGCCTTTTTCGGGTGTGCCTTCATGTGCACCAATCTTCTTAGAAAGCACAAGGAGGGATTGAAGCTTGTTACCTACAACGGAGCTTGCCAAGTAAGATTGTTCGAGCCATTCAACAATTGGATTGTAAAATTCATAATGGCTATATTGAAAGCCTCGTGATCTTTGAGAGGATGAATTCTTGATTTGATAGATTGGATCATGATGGGAATCTTGTAAGGAAAAATAAATCTGATCATTCTCAACAGTCATGCCAAGACAATGCGGACCTTCCATAACCATTAGCGCAGGCTGAAGTGCCTCATTTGCTTGACGGAAATATGAAGGGAGAGATGTTAAACAATGAATATTAGAGAGTGTGACGTAAATATCATTGGATATGTTGATGGGAAAATGATAATATGAATGACAGTCACCCAAGATAGAGAAATGATAAAATGAGTTGGTTGAGATTTCAAATTCCTAGTTTTCAATTTGAACAATCTCATGAACGCTCTGCACAATCAAATCAAGTTCGTTGTGAGCTACATATGTCAGACATATTTGTAGTGCAAGGTTCGTAAGAAGGCCGAGGAGCTGAACATGAAGAGGGAAATTCGATAAGTATGACAATGGGAAAAGAGAGTCTTTGAGATGATCAACTTCACAATCCCATGATTTCATGATAGATGAACACTCCCAATCCAAGTTTGACGTGAGAGATTTGCATGAATACAGATGCGCTATAACATATTCATGGATTGAGTCATAAGTAAAATTTTGAAAATTTGAAAGATCACACCCAAAATACAAAACACTTTTTACATGGGGATCCACACCAACTGAAACCATGTAAGTAGATGGATAGTGCGTGAGAAACCAGATCTGATTGGGTTCGAGGGGCTTACCAAAGTCACGAGGTCTTGACATAAACATCAATAGACGTTGAAGTGCCTTGACTCCATGGAAAGTCCCGTAACTCTCTAGAATTGCATAATCGTATTTTGAAGCTTGAAACAGATCATGCATGGATTTGTTGATTTCAACACTTCTCTAATGATGGCAGCCATTTCTGTCACAGGCTTCACTAGATGTTTCAGCTTCAGCAAGATGGTTTCAAGAGCTATCTTCATGCAAAAGAAAAGATGACAGGGAATGGGAAGAAAACTCTATGATTAGACTATTTTCAACTTTATCATGGACAACCTCACTACCTTGTGTCAGTTGAGGAAATCACTCATCGGATGAAGAAACAAAAGAATGTGGAGTATCTCCGAAGCATGTGGATGTGTTGTGAAGGGTAGGACACACATGCAAGCAAGGTGAAGAGGAAGTTTCTATATGGATGTCTTCTTTGACCGAAGCACATTCTAGATCTGAGTTAGAGTGTTCATGAGAAAAAAAAAATATCACGTGATGTGCTTGGGTGTTCGTCACGAATATGGAAGCATGGGAGTGATGACTACCCAAGACTAAGGGTTGATTGATAGAATTAATTGTACCAAATGTTTCACCAAGATTAGCAGATTGAGAATCGTTCAAGAATTGAAGCTCATTGTTTTAATGCACATAACTTTTAAACAAAGAGGGAAGATTGATAATGTCCTCACCCTTCTGCTCCTCTTCCTGTGTAATGTGACTACCTTGTGCCTGATCGAAATCTGAGCCAACAACTTGAGAATCAAGAGAATGCGAACAACTCGCTAGTGAGGTGGATTGATCAAGCGAGTCATGGTACAAGGAGTCATGGCTTGTAGATGATGGAGGATGGCAGAGATGCAAATCAGATTCGAGACTTGAGTTATGAACGGTGACATCCTCTTGTGGAATGGAGGAGTGAGTCCTCACTATAGGCTTATTGAGCCATTATGGAACTTCCTTCATAGTAGCAAGAGATAGATGAAAAGATGAGTTGGGGACATGCTACACAAGTTTCTTAGCTTTTTAATCACCACAAGGGGGCATCCACATCGAGATTGGAAAGGGAGGAGGATAAGGAACAAATGGGGTGTTGGGATCCTCCTCTACAATATGAGGTGCTTCATGATCTGGAAGAGTTGGGTAGGAAGGGAAATTAGGAGGTTCACCGTATTGATTTTATGAACCAAGTGTTCAAACTATTCTCTCAAGAAGTCAAAGTTCACAAGATGTTCATGAATTTCGAAACAGAGGTGAAAGAAGTGATCAACTGATTCGTCAGGCTCCATACTTAAACAACATATTTTTTCACGGAAATCCCGGTGGATATACTTATTGAATGTTTTAATCATCATTTTGGCAAGCTAACTAAATGAATCGATAGAGGTAAAGGGTAATGTGTAACACCAACATTGATCATGACCTTCGAATGTGAGGGTGAGTAATACAGTCCAAACATCTTCGTACTCTATCTTGTGGCATAGGAAAAAGTTTATAACTTGGCACACATGTGCAAGAAAAGATGGTTCACCCTCACCACTGAACTTTAACTTGGACAGGTCATGGATAATTGTAGTGGGGATGGTACATTCGAACTTTGTAAAATACATCCCAGGATTATGATGTTAGGAAGAGCCATTTTTAAATAAGAGATTCAAACCAGACTCTATGGGCACAACTTGTCATTTGGCCTGCCTTGTAGCACCATTTTGTTGATGGTGATGGACCTGCCAACAAAGGGGATCTCCCTGATGTGAATTCCCAACTATACCTCACACTATTTTGTGTAGGAGTCTCATCTGGTATGAAGTCCCGATTTCCATATACTTAGATATTTTCCTTGGCTCTAGCTGTCAGCACATGAGAGTGTTACGTTGGTATCTTTAAACAACAAGGTATGTGTGCTAGGTGAGTGTATAATATAATTGTGTCAAGGTTGTCTTACTACAAAAGGGAAGAGTAAAGTGAGCCTCTAAATGAGAGGTAGTAGTACCACCCAGGAAGAGACACATGCAAACAAGAAAGGTCTGTCCAACACCCAACGGAATGGTCCATAACGGATGAAGTAGTCATTAAAACTGAGGTGAAGGGGACAACATGTACACCACGTAGCGGAGTAGTCCACATGGATGTGATAGTCGTTATAGCCAGAAAGCAAATATGGTCTATCGAGTATTCCGCGGAGTAGTCCACTAGGATGTGACAACAGGGATAACCAATACATAAAGGTGGTATGTCTAGTATCCCACAGAGTAGTCCATAGGGATGAGACATCGGTGATAAGAAATACAACACATCTTCAACAATGTAGCTAATAAAATAACCAAAGTAGTTCAATTATCTTAGTACAGGTTAAGAAAACATCCATTACAAATGTTTAAAAAGTAGTCTTACAAACATATACAAAATATGTGTGAAAACGTGCTGATCTTAACATACTTTTGAATTAAGAAAAATTCCCAAGACACATATGTACACCATACATCACTAATCCTAGTAATGGGACATTTGAGCCACTCCTCGCTCCTCAAAGAATAGACTATTGACTCTCAAGGCTATGTGGGAGGATCCAAGGTGAAAATTCCTTGCTCATACAATAAGGGGTGTATATATAATCAAGGGTGATGCTTGACCTTTGTGACTCTTGGACTACCCTCATGAGTGTTCAACTTCCCATGACTTTTCAATTGACATGACTCTTCGAATTCTTTTATGCGTCCATTGGACTTCACTTTACATTACATTCAATGATAATAGATATGGCCCATGGTGGTGATGTGGCGAAGACAACTCATGACACAACTCGACATAACACTGCTGACATGTACTGGCTGACTGTGGTGTCCATGTCAAGCTGTTGCACTACTGAGTGATGGATGTACTCTTGGTGTGTTTTGTCTTCTCCTCCACATGGCATAGTGTTGCGGGGTCTTCGATGGTCTTGGTCTTGCATGATGGTTGAATGCCTATGTTCCTTTCTCTTGTTGCTTGATATTCTTTGTACGTTCATCCAATTGCAAGTAATTATTCTAGCATGTGCACTCCTTCTTCAGCTCGTTCATCGTCTTGCCATGATCCATCAGTGTACCTATTTATGCAATTCATTCATGATGGAACAACATCAAATCCAAAACCTCCTAGTCTAGCATGATGCATTGTTCTCATGTTTCAATGACAAGGAGGGAGGACAACTCACTGAAATAGCACACAGTGCAAGTCAAGCTGGAATGAGGAACTCCGAGAGGATAGCCTGTACTGTCGGGAAAAAATGCGCAGTGGTCATTGGGAGGCAGAATTGCACACTGAATAACACTAGTGGTAGCTATAATGTGGGATCCTTCTGGGAAGTTCTATGAAATTTCTGGAGGGAAGACAAGACAAGGTTGCAGGGGATTAGCTGGCCAGTTCTTGGGAGGAAGACAGGACAGAGGAACATGAGATTTTTGCGTAGTTTCCAGCAGGAAGACAGAGCGGGGTAGCATGACAGTTCTATGCAATTTCTAGTGGGAAGACAAAGTAGGGCAAGAGAGGAGCAACTTTGGAATTCTGTACAGTTATGGGGAGCCATGAGTCCCAATTGAGGGAGGTCACTAGGAGGACATCTATGCACAATTTAGGAGAGAAGTGTAGGCCAGGCAAAAGAGGGTCAACTGGGCATGTGTGCGCAATTCCTGAAAGCAGCGCATGACAGGGCTACAAGGGACCTGCTTAGCATGACTATGCAATTTTGGAGAAAAGTACAAGATAGACAATGGAGGGCTTGCTAGACATGTCTGTGTAGTTTCTGAAGGCAGTGCCGAGCAAGGAAGCAGAGGATCAATAGGACATGTCTGCTCATTTTTGGAGATCAGTGCAGGCCCAGGACTTGGTGCAGTGCAGGATTCCAGTAGACTAGAAGGAGGTTTGATGATTGTGCTTGAGAAATGCGTAGTTTAGTTTGGACATGGGGGCAGTCTTCTATGTAGTTCTAGGAGGTAGACATGCTGCTCACCTCCTAGATTGTGCAGTGTAGCTGACCTAGAGGAAAAACTCAAGCACTGTGCAGTTCCGGGCAACAGAGCAGGGCCACTAAGGGCTGAGATTGCACAGTGCAAGTCAATTATAGTTCAATGGAAGAAGGTTGTCAGGTCGGACTTATTTTTAGGAAAATGGCTAAGTGTTGAAATCAAGGGAACTTGTGCAGACTTGACATTGTGAACCCACACTTAGCATACCTTTATGGCAAGACAACATAGACCACCAAGACAACAAGAAAAAACATGCCCTCGGTGAGATTGTCTTAGAGTTGAGAGCGACAAGCACGACACTTGAAATAGACCTTCGGATGACCGTGACAATACCTGCGCGATAATGCTTACAACTTTGTGTGTGATTACGACAGATGTTTACATAGAAAAGACAATCCAAACACACAAAAACAAACCTTCTAACTCACCAGAACAAGATCACAAGCATGACAAAGCAATCAATATGCCAAAATACGACTGTTGGTCAAATAAGTAGATGGGTGTAAAGAATTCACAAGAGCTCATGGGGTGAGCTCGAGCGTTTGCAACCATCAAAGGAAAAACGAAGAAAAGCTCCGAAATTTGGATGCAAGCCAAAATTTTGAAAAATACTGTAGCCACTACAACAAAACTCCAATACACAATGTCATCATATAAATATAGGCTAAGTTCCTTTGCCTAAAATTAATTATTTTTCTTGAAATAGAAATAACGCTCTTGTTTACACATACTTATAAAAACTCATTAAATTTACACCATAATCTTCAATATATCTCTTCAATTTTAACCTATAAAATTTCCTTTCCTTTTATTTTTATATATATTTAATTTATAAATAATTATTAAATTATATATATATAAAATTCAACCTTTTAACTTATATAAAAAGTTAAATGGTGAAGGGAGACAAATGCATAGATAAGAGTTTAAATGAATAAGCTTTCGCATCAATCATATCCAATCTAAAGGGATGTATTTCAAACATAAAATAATGGTTTTCGGTGCTCACTTGATCTGCTTCTCGAGAAGAGATATTATAAAGCATTTAAAAAACGTTAGTACATTATAATAGGATATTCAGGTTTTTATATTTCAAATATTTCCTAAGTTTTAAAATTTAAATAATTTAAACGTCTTGAATTTTTTTAATATTAAATTTAAATCTAAAACTGAATTTATTGATTTATATAAATATATTTTGTGATTTAGAAGAATTTAATAACGTGTTACACATCATTATTAATAAATTTCACATATCTTCGATTACCAATTACATTATCTAAATAATATTTTTATATTTTAAATAATAATAAAAAAATCTAATTTTATTATTGAATATATTTTTTTCCTTTTATAATATCTTCCACTCAGTTAGGTCAAACCATGGAACCTAATTTTAATAATGCAGCCTTTGTACCGGTACATTACAACTCAAATCATGGAACCTAACTCTAATAATGGAGCCTTTGTAAAGGTACATTACAATGGCATATTCAATTTTTTTTATATTTCAATTATCCCGCATTACAACTCAAACCATGGAGCTAACTCTAATAATGTAGCCTTCCTAGGGGTACATTACAATGGGATATTCACTTTTTTTATATTTCAATTATTTTAAAGTTTTAGGGTTTTTAATATTTTTTAAAAATTTAGAAATATTTATGGAAAGTATAAAATTTAAATAATTTAATTTTTTTTTCAATATTAATATTTATATATTTCAAATAATAAAATAATAAGGTTAATTTTATTAAAAAAATTTATTATCATATTTTATTTATTTATTTTTAATTTTAAAAATTAACTTTAATGGACCCAAAGGTATTTACATTCAATTGGCTCAAACCAAAAGCTCTAAGCTCAAACCAAAAACTCTAACCTTGATAGACGCCCCAAAAAAATGAGCCCACACCTATAATAGAGGGGTAAAGACTTGCAAGAGGTTTGAACTAACTCAATTACCCATCAAACCTATTAAATTATAACTTAAAAAAAAGTTATGACGTGCCTTTATTTTTAACACTTAATTACTTTTTTTTTTACAAAGCAAAAAAACCACCATTTTTCATTAATCAAAACAAAACAAAAAAACCAAAAAAACCACCCTCTTTCATTAATGAAAAAAAAAGTGTTACATAGTCAATACATCTGTTTTGGAAAAAGCAAATATTACCACCTAACAGAAAACAAGCAACTATTACCGCCTAACAGAAAACACTTAATAAACACAAGAGAACATGTCGGAGACAACAACAAAATCAGGAACGGGGGCGGAAAAGAAAAGTCCCCTACATACTGAAAATGACCGATACAAAAAAAAACTCAACATATCGACGGATCCAAAACATCACATCGAAAACGAAAAAACATGTTAGATCAGACAAGAGATAAATCTAAAATCCACATTTGAATGTAAAGATCTCCCACCAAATATCACTGCAAAAAAAAGACATAGGAGGTAGATCAAGGAGACCAGACCAGGCCTATACTAAAGGCAAAAGACCTCGATCCACAGGCAGTTTTATTGAAAAAATGGCAAGGGTTAACCAGCTTGCTATAGGGCATTAAATGCCCTAGTACATGCATGCTGTATAACAATATAACACACTGCACTGCCTTAGTGGCTACATAAATTGAAAATAAAAACAATGTGTTATATTGTTATACACCATAATGTTGGGCTGGTTAGCCCTTGCCTTGAAAAATAGTCAATTACATCCTACTTGACAACATGGAAACCCAGCGTTTTGAGAGGGCATCTGCCAAAGAGGCCCCACTCTTTGAGAGGGCATCTGCCAAAGAGTTCTTCTGCTTTTGATAAAGATGTGAGAAAGAGATATCAAGGAAAGAGACTATCAATAATTTAATATTCTAGATCCAGTGAAATAAAGATGGAATTTCTAGAGAATTCCAATCTTGTGCCTACTCAATAACCGTCTTGGGATCACCCACAATCAGGATATTTTTAATGATCGTATTGGAATCACTCATAATCAGAATATTTTTAATGGCAACTGCAATACTCAATAACCGTCTTGGGATCACCCACAATCAGAATATTTTTAATGATCGTATTGGAATCACTCATAATCAGAATATTTTTAATGGCAACTGCAACACCCTATAGAGCCACCACCTCTGCCCTCCAATTAAAACCAGATCTCCAAGACCAAAAAAATTGAAAAACCTGAAAAAGAGACACCACATCCATACTGGCCAGAAGAAAAAACCCATCAAAATACCCAATGAGGAAAGAGCTCCCAAGATCCTTAACGGTAACACAACGTCTACTGATCTTTGGTCTCCATGGGCCAATCTCCCATGAGAGAAAAGTAACTCAGTTACCTTATCTCATAGGGCACTTGACTTGGATTTATGCCTACAGTTCCATAAAGCTAATCTTGCAATAATCCAACTATAGTGCAAACATTTAAATTTAACAGAAGTAATATACTAGCTGTTACCATTTCAATATTCCTGAGATTTTTCCTCGAACTTATACTAAAGTGGACAGATTATCACTTTTTAGGTGTTGGATAAGATTCCAGTCAAACAAGGTGACGGGTATAAAGTCTGATCTAAATTAAGATTTAAAGCCAACAAACAGTATCCAGCGTACATTTTGTTTTTCAGAAGACAAATGTAGTCAACTTATCCTTCAACCATCTAATTCTGGATCTAAGAAACAATGGCACACCTAAAAATTGAAATTTGTTGTAAGGTCACTATATATGAGCAAGTAAGCATGGAATTCCTAGGGTTGTAAGAGAAAAAGACATTCCCACCCCCAAGAAATTCGGAGTATAGATAAAATTGAATGTATTCTTTTCTTCTCTTTAACAAAAGAGAAGCAGAGAGCATATATCATTATCATAAGGGATAAACCGACCTCAACGAATTCCAACCACATAAATCTACTTCATTTTATTCCACAGGTATTTTGAACCGACTTCAGACGTATATAAATACATGCAGAGTGAAAGGATGTTGTTCACTACAAATTGCGCAGTAGCAGCATAGCAGAGAGATCGAGCTGGTTGAGTCAATTTGAGTGAGCTCTCACTGCTCCTCCTCTTAGTATCTTAGTTATGATACTGTTGAAGTTAAATTGATAACTATTCCATTTTTTTTTTTTATCATTATGCACTGAACTGAAAATTATTTGTACCGTGGATCAGAATATTTGGCGAAGAAGAAGAAGCAATGGCGGGTGTGATTAAACGACATCAGCCACCTCCTGGATATCCAAGTGGAGGAGTAGCAGCAGAGGAGGAACAAGTTCCTGAAGTCGTTAATGAAGCCGAACAAGATGGTGAGGATGATGAAGCAACCGATCGGGGAATAAGCGCAGGCTTCAGAATCGGTCGCTCTAAGCCTCGCGTATATCAAGGCGGTTACCCTGCCCCTGTCCTTCACAATCCTTCTCTCTATGATAGTTCTCAAGGCGGTTACCCTGGCCCTGTCATTTACAATCCTTCTCGCTATGGTAATTCTCCTCGGCCGTGTAAGTAGTATTATTATGGTAATTCTTGAATTGGGTTAAGTATTTTGAGTGTTGCAGGTCGAGTGGTGGGATCGATTGTTGTAGTCCTGTCTACCTAGTTTCGATTCTCGAGTTATGACATGTTTGCTGGATCTAGTCTTGATTTTCAAGTTATGACATGTTTGTTTGATTGAGTTTTTTGGATTGTTGTCATTCTTTTTACCTAGTTTTGATTCTCAAGTTAGGACATCTCTACAGTTTAGATTCTCATGTAATGACATGTCTACTCAATCTAGTTTTAGTTTTTTGGATTGTTGTGATTTTGCTGGATCTGGTTTTGATTCTCAAATTATGACATGTTTGTTCCATTGAGTTTTTGGATTGTTTTCATCCTCCCTACTTAGTTTCGATTCTCAAGTTAAGACATGTCTGCAACTTCGATTCTCATGTTATAACATGTCTACACAATCTAGAGTTTTTTGGATTGTTATGATTTTCCTACCTAGTTTCGATTCTCAAATTATGACATGTCTACTCGATTTAGTGATTTAGTTTTTGGATTGTTGTCATTCTCCCCACCCAATTTCCATTTTCAAATTATGACATGTCTGCCAACTCAATTTCTATTCTCAAGTTATGACCTGTCTGCTCGATCGAGTTTCTTGTAATGTTGACAATGTAACTAGATTACCTCCTATGTAACTAGATTAACTCCTGGATTTCTTCGTAGCAACAGGAAGGTGTTTATTGAAAAAAAGTATTTTGATGGTTTGATTGGGAAGCAATGATATTAACCATGTATGTTTGTTGGTCGTTGGCATCAGCGCATGGCCGTCGTGGTTACCAGCCGCATCTTTATGGTAAGGCTCTGTTCACAATGCTTTACGCTTTGGTAAAATTTTACTATAATAGTAGAATCAGGGTATAACACTTTGGTATGATAATTATATTGTGGACTGTGTCAATGAAGGGGACGATTATGATGGTGGATATCAAAATCAACTCCCTGCCTACATGAATAACAGGCCTCAGCAAATGTATGGACAGCCACCTCCGCCATTTCCTCGTGGGCGTTACTATTCTAGGAATGATTATGGGCATTAACTCACATATTAGTGGTATGGACGCACCGCTAAGGTGGCGACTAGACTGTAAACAAATAGATTGAGATATGTTAAATATGTGCATGAGCAAAGTACCAATATCCACCTAGGTCCGCACGTGTCTGCGTGATCTGTAATGTTGATATTTGCTAATATATGCGTAAACAGATTTTACCTTTTAGTATTTTTTTCTCCGTATAAACAAGTGTATTTAAATATAGCTAAATTAAAATAAAAGATCATAAATAAGTTGAATTTGTGCATAGTTAAAGATGAATTTGCCACATAATATTTATTTTTTAAGAAATCTATATTTGGTAATTTAGTTTAATTAAATAAGATTTTTAGTTTGGTGGTATTTTTTTTAAGATCTTATTGTTTATCTCTTTGCCATTTCATTTTGTCAAATATGATTAATAATTTTTAGATAAGCTTATAAATCAAGACAACATTCATATACCAACATTTCAAACCCTCTAATTTCAAAAGAACAATAGTATTGAACTTTAAGGTTCAAGCAACTGAAGCGTTGCGCTCTTCCCAACTTGGCGATTTCAAACTCTGAGCGCGCCTCCTTCACTAGGCTCTCGGGGCTTGCTACCTTCGACTGGACTACGATGGCCCATACGGAGCCTCCCCCTGTGGGTGGATCGATTCATGCCATAACTCTTGAAACTACAGCTCAGCTAGGAGAAAATGCGGAAGCTTTTGGCTCTCTCATCTTCTACCTTGGACCTTCACGACCTAGGCTGTCAATATCAAAGTTTGTTAAGAAGATTGATGAAATACCTAAAATAATCCTCCCTCCCTCCTTTGCTCATTGCACAACACTGTCTCTCTCTGAATGAGGATTGGTTAGACAGTTTACTGGACTTTGGCCCTCCCCCCAATCGGATCTCAAATGGGTGGAAAGAAATTGAGCCTCCTCTATCATGGGGAAAATCTCCATCAGGTTTTGTGGAAGAGGCTATTTCACCCTCCACTTCGAAACAAAAGAGGACAAAGACTTAATCTTTAGAAACAGACCATATTTCACGGACTTAAGAGGGCTCTATTTGAATAGATGGACTTCGGACTTTGATCCAGAGTTGGATGTACCAAATGCAGTGCTAGTGTGGGTGAGGCTTCCCCATCTTCCTCTGCACTGCTAGGGAGATGAATCTGTTAAAGAAATTGGAAACGTAGTGGGGAAATATATAGATAGAAGTGAGCCAAAGAAAAACATGCATGCTTGCACGAGAATATGTGTGGAAGTAGACCTAGCAAAATGACTACCGGAAGCAGTCAAGATCAAAGTTGATATCTCGGTTCACATTCAATAACTAGACTATGAATAAATTCCGTTCAAATGAAAGGTATGTCATGAATATGGTCATTTTTTAGTAGATATGCTAAAAACAAGAACCAAAAGAAATAGAAAACCAGGAACCAAGATGGGAGCAAGTCAAGAAGAAAAAGTTTGCATCCAAATCCTCTTTCCATCCTTCTTCTGTCTCCATTCACCCATATTCAACCCTTCCTCACCTCCCCCTTCCTCCTTGGCTCATTTTCCTATTCTTCCAAAGATCCCCCTCTCTTTCTTCGTCGTTACCTCCTTCTACTACCCCCCTCCCTCTACAAATCTTTTTGGCTTCTAACCCCTTTGGCTCTCTTGGGGACCCTCATCTTCCTTCCTCCCCTCCTTTCCTTCCCTTTGCCTCTAATCCCACCCCTTCCTCTCCCATTCTCTCCCATAGGCCTCCTCACTCCACTTTTGACCGAATAATCACTTGAACCCTCTCCAAGGATCTACTCTCCTCCCTCGAACACCCTAAATGAGCAAGCAAAAAATCCAACCGAGAAATCAGAGATGAAGCTGTAGCAAAGGAAATGGCTCTGGGCACCCAACAACCACTGGGCACTTTTATAGAAAAAATCAAGGAGAAAAACACTCATCCCATCAGAGGACAAGGTCCCTCTATGTAGAATTCTAAGTGATAATGAATATAGTCTCCTGGAAATGTAGAGGAATGGGAAGTATGCCAAAAATCATGATAATGAAAGACCTAATAACATCAGAGAAGCCTGATATTTTTATGATTCAGGAGACAAAGATAAATGAAAAGGAAATGGAAACAATGACTCAAAAAAATAAAAAACTACCAAGGAACATCAATTCCAACGAAAGAAACTTTAGAAGGTATTTGTACATTATGGAAAATAGAGAATTGGAATTTGATTCAACAAAAAAAGAGCTGCGTTGGATAAAAATAGATCTGGAAAACAAAAAGTCAAAAGAGATATATTGCATTGTTAATATTTATGCTTCAAATCACTACAGGGATAAGGAAGTTTGTTGGACCACCTTAAAAAATCACCTTTTGTAGGTCCAAAACAGAGGCATAATAATAGGAGGGGTTCTCAACTTGGTATTGAATGCAAAGGAGAAGTTTGGTGGGAAATATAATGCTGATCCATCAAGGGAAATGGTAGAATCTATTATGGAAACTTACAGATTAATGGACATGCCTCCTAGCAATGTGAAGTATACATGGAGCAACAAAAGCGTTGGTAAAAATAATCTAAAGGAAAGGCTTGATAGATTTCTAATCCAAGACAAAATAGCCACCTCCTTCAGTAAAATAAAATCCAAAATCATTCACAACATAGCATCAGATCACAAAATGATGGCACTTTCACTTGGGACGTTAGAGAACTTTGGCCCTGTTCCTTTTAGATTCAGTTCCATCTGGAATGACAGTGAAGAAGTTAAAAAAATTATTGCAGAAACATGGGCAAATCAAATTATACGCTGTCCTAGTTATGTCCGGAAATCTAAACTTAAAGCATTGAGGAAAGAGCTGAAACATTGGGCAAGGAGGCAACAATTAGAAACACAAAAAAGAAAGCTATAAATAAAAGAAAAAATAGAGATAATTTAAGTGGAAAAAGAGCAGCAAGAGGAAACACATGAGAGTCTATGGTAGGAAAAGAAAGCACATGGGGAATTGTATGGGCAAAACATAATGGAAGAAGAAGAGTGGAGACTAAAGTCCCGAAGCCTATGGCTCAAAGCAAGAGACAAGAATACAACTTTTTTCCCTAATATTGCTAGGATAAGGAGAATACAAAAGAAAATAGACAACATTAAGGATAATGAAGGCAAAGAAGTGAGACGAAAAGAGGAAATAAAGAAGGAGGCTTTCAGATATTACAAAAATCTGTTATCATCCTCAGCAACAAATAATGAGTATGAAGAATTTTTACAGCATACCCAAAAAAAATCAACGATGGATAAAACAACGAATTCACAAAAGAAGTTGAAGACAAAGAAGTGGCTACTATCATTTGGCATTTACATTTGGATAAGGCCATAGGCCCAGATGGATTCCCTATCTCCTTCTATAAAAATAACTAGAGTATCATAAAAAAATATTTGATAAGAATGATTAGAAATGTTTTTGGGAAATTCAAGATAGGAGGATTCATAAATTCCTCCTTCCCCACTCTAGTCCCAAAAGAATCGAATGCAAATAATTTTAGTAGATTCAGGCCAATATCAATTTGTAACTCCTCCTACAAAATTATTACAAAGATTATGGCAAATAAAATAAAAGTAGTGCTCCCAGAAATTATCTCAGAAACTCAAGGAGGATTTGTTCCAAAAAGAAAAATCCTTGACAATATTCTAATGGTCCAGGAAGCATTACATTCTAGCCTTTTGAAAAAGGAAAAATGAATGATTATCAAGCTTGATGTAGAAAATGCATTTGACAGGGTCAATCTGGGCTTCCTGGTGGCTGTCCTTCAGAGATTTGGTTTCTCAAAAAAGGCAATAGACATAATCAAGGCCTATAAAGTGGGTCCTTGGATTGCACCATTGAACAATGGAAGATCAAGTGAATATTTCTAAAGTTCAAGAGGGCTTTGATAGGGCTGCCCCCTATCTCCCTTCCTATTTATTCTAATGGCGAACTCTCTAAGCCGAAATCTCGAGAAATGCAGACAAAATCTGTCTGTCACAGGTCTCTAGATTTCTCCAAAAGTAAAAATCATAAACCACTCTTTATTCGCAGATGATACCTTGGTCATGAGAGGGGCCTCTTGTATAATGGCAAGAAGAATAAAAAAGGTGTTGAACAATTTTATGGAAGTCTCTGGAGGACTTCTAAATAATCAAAAATTCAAAATTGTCAGATGGAATACTCCTCTTCTCTCTCCAAAAAATCTCAGAAATACAGGAAATCCCTATAGAAGAGAAATGGAGCCACTTTCATTACCTTGGCCTCCCTATCTTCAAAGAAAATTTGAAAACTGATATATGGAATAAATACATTGAAAAAATGAAAAAAAAAGGTGCAAAACTAGGGAATGAACTCGCTAAACATGGCAGGAAGGGTGGTATTAATCAAGGCATTACTAACAACACTCCAAATCTATTAGTACGCAACAATTCTAGCTCCGACAAGTATACACAAACAAATCGAGCCAGTAATCAGGGGGTTCCTATGGAAAGGAGGTAAAGTAGAAACAAAGAAGTGCAACCTAGTGAAATGGGATGAAGTAAAACAACCTTATGAGAAAAGAGGTATGGCTATAAGACTTCATGGGATAATGAATTTGGCATTGGGGGCAAAAATAACATGGATATTTATAACTGGAGAGAGTAGCTCGTGGAAGAAAATCCTGGAAGAAAAATATATGAACCATACTAGAATTCTTTTATTAGACAAAGGTTCCCCAATAAGGCCATGCACCTAGGTCTGGAGTTTGATTAAAAAGACCTTTGCCTTAATCAAAGAAAACTCCTCCATGATCCTCAGAATGGTAAACTCATCAAAATATGGAAGGACAAAATAATGGGAAAACAACCTATGGTTTTCCAAGAAAATCTACAAGATCTGAGAAGGTGGATGAAAACAAAAGGAATCAGTACTCTAGAAGACATATCTCTTTGGATAAATGGATATTGGGAGAACTGGAGGCTCCTCAATCTACCCCAAGACCTTGTCCCTTAGTGGAAGACACTAATTTCTCATCTTAAAGGGGCTACACCATTTAGTATGGACACAAAAGATTATCTTCGTTGGGACCCTGATTGTCACGACCGTCGGAGCCTCGGTAACCTTTCAACCGCGCTTGGCAAGGTGCAGCACCACCGAACACTTTCTTTTCATCAATACTTATGTTCGTGGACTACGCCTAACAACTTATCCTAGTTAGTTTGTGTTTCTCAACCAAGTAATTATTAATGTTCCTTTATACCAATGAACACCCATACACATTCATTAACATCAACAATTATACATGAAGAACACAATTGCACAGTATAAAGGGAGGGGCAACTCCCTGAATAATGAGTCTACCCAACAATATATTATACAGTCTTTCAATATTACAAAGCTTTACAAGTATACTTGGAAACACCAAGTTTCATACTTCGCCAAATTTATAATCTTTGGCAAAACTCGGTTGCCTAGCTTGTCGGCACCTCCGTACGGTTGCCACATGACTCACCAACCTTTCGTTCACCTTGTCGCACGATCGTGTTGTTTGCCCAACTTGGGCGCGCCTCCAAGTCACCACACACGGGTGCCTCTACATGAGACACACCTTCATCCACAATCTCAACACTTCACCAAAAGTCACACCGTGCACACTTGCACGACAGGCGGGCACTCACCCGAGTCACCCAAGAACCCGTGCCAAGTCGTCGCACAAGCCGGGTGCTCACCAACGTTTCACTGTTGGGCGTTCCTACACATCACCGGGCGCCACACCCGTGCATGCCTCACTCCAACTGGTGGGCGACCCTACCCGCGCCCTTCATCCAAAACCAAGATGTGTGTTTCACCTTCGTGCGGCCTTGCCCAAGAATGGGCGCATCTCCTAAACTGCGCCTTCCTCTTACTGCGTCCACCTCTTGATATGCACACTTCTTTACATGAGTGAAGTCGTTGTTGTTGATTGATGGGCGATGGTTCCAAATGCCATCCACGCACCTCCACTATATATGAGTGGCAGGGTGAGGTCGCAGCTACCCAGCCGACCTACCCACGCCCTCAAACTTCATCGCAAATGTGAGTCAGCCATCCTCCAAATTCTTTCAACCATCGTCGGCCTTGCACCATTTGTTGGTCAGCCTGTGGGTGTTCCATCACACTCCCACGCCTTATAAAATAAATCGCCCTCCCCTCCTACGCATCGCATTATAACTTATCACCTCTGCGTTGATGGTCTGAGCTCGCACTTCATTGTTTCATGTTGTTCGTTCGTATCGCACTTCACCTGGAGCACGCGCAAGGACTGCAGGTCCTTACATCCTCCTCCACCTGAAGTCGTTATCGTCCTCGACAACATACCATCTTGGTAGCCATCCACCAAGATCATCATCAATGTCTATCTCATCCTCGGTCCATGATGTTAACTCCTCCACATACTGCAAACATCCCTGCAACATATGTAGAAATCCCATCTCCACCCTGTGTTGTCCTCATCCTGTAAACTGTCCTCCTCATCTGCCTGATGCCAACATCTCTCCGTGCACTTCCGGACCCCATGTTTGAACTAGTTGGGTAGCTAATCCAACAGTCACGCTCAAGCCATGAGAGTGAACATCCTTATGCTTTTACCAGTCTATCTCAGATTCTGCGACATCCTGGACTCACCAAGAATATCACCCATGCTCAGGTCCATGGAAACTCCATCCCATCTGCAACATGTCATTATGCTTGATGCCAAGCCATCCTTGCACCATCTGTCATACCTGCTCAATCTGTTTTAAGGACTCACTGCCATGAGCAGCTAATAATGAGCCCCATCTTCTTTCCCATCTAAGAAGATGTGGAGGGAGTAGAGCCTGAAGGCTCAACCTCACTAATCAACTCAATCCATCTGTCAGGATCTTCTATCTCCATCCTTTGTAGATAAGTGACCCGATCCTCCTCCCGGACATTTGGCTCACATATGCCTCATCATCATCCTCGACCGCTTCTAGCCTTCTTGACAAATCCAAGATGCTATCTGAAAGAGTCCTGATGACCAATGACTGCTCGGTAAGCTTTGTCTCAACCGTAGACAACCGCTTACTCATATCTTCCATTTGCTTCTCATCCTCCATTTGCATTACTGCCAACTTACAGTCAGGCTTTGTCACTCCAATGGTTGGTACACCAATGGGTACATCCTCCCTTCCATTGTAAATGTACAACTTCTTCAAATGTGGAACAATCATAGCATCAAATTGTTTCAAGAATTCCATTCCCAGCATAGCTTCATAGTCATCTATCTGCACTATAGTGAAGTTGACCTTCGCTGTCCACTCACCAAGTGTTGTGTCCACCTTTTCAGCTACACCAAGAACACACTCAGGAGGAGAATTGACTGTCTTCATCTGTGCCTTCAACGATACAAATTTAAGCCCAATTCTTCTCGCAATATCTTCTCCCATGAAGTTGTGAGAGGCCCCACTATCCACCATAGTGAGTATATCAACATCTCCAACCTTCATCCGAACCTACTCCAACTTGTTCCTCTCAGGATCCCTCCGAGAGATCACCTTTGTAGCAGCAGCACCACTAAGTATCTGCATCATCCCCACATAACCTTCTTCATTCTTCGCATTAGATTGTGCAATCGTAGCCACTTTCAGTCTAGAAGGGCAATTCTTCACCGTATGTGGTTCAACACATATCCAACACTTCAAGGCTTTCTTCGTCTTCAACTTGTCATCCGATTTCGAAGCATCCTCTTTCTTCTTATCTTTTGGCTTATCAGACTTCTTCTTCCTATCATCAGAAGTCTCATCATAATGCTCCACCAACTTGTCCACAGCAGCAAAAGCTTCTTCAAGTGTTCTAATCCTCTGCCTCTTCACTTCATTGCATGCCCAAGGCTTCAATCCAATGACAAAGTTGAACACCTTGTCCCTCTTCGCCATGTCAGGAAGTTCCAGAACTGCACTTGCAAACTCCCGCTAATATGTCTGAAGGTTCCCTGTTCGCTTTATGAACTTTATCTTCATCCTTGCTTCCCACGTTTCATCTTGAGGACTGAAATGGGTCTGCAAAGCTTTCTTCATCTCATCCCACGAAGTAATGTCACCAGAACTGCCGTTGGAAATATGATCCATCCGTCTTCGCCACCACATCTTAGCATCCTTTGTCAAGAACTGAGCAGCTACCTTGACCTTCGTCTCATCATCAGATAGACCCAATCGTTCCAAGTATTGCTCCATGTCCCATAGAAAGTTGCCAAGAGTCTTTGCACTTCTTGTACCATCGTAAGATTCTGTTTCCTTGACTTTCACATGAGGCACTCCTCCACCTGAGTTATGCCTCACGGCCTTCTTCAACACCGTGATCTCATCTATGGCTTCGTCAAGAGATTTATGCAAGCCCACAATCTCTGCAAGACCTCGGTATCTTGCCTCTTCAACCTCCTTGACCCTTACTTCAAGTTGCATACACATAAGATCAGTGTACTTGTGTTGAGTCCGGAGTTCCTCAAGCTCTTCCTTCATCTTCAAATTGGCCTCTTGATCCTTCTCGATCAAGTCCATCTTCTTAGTCTAGAAGGCTTCCATGTACTCCATCTTATCTAACACTTTTTCAATGAACCCAATAGTAGTGTCCTTCACACTGTGACTAGACCCAGCCTAAGATTCAGCTGCCATTGCTAACAACTTCCTTCTTCTTTTCAATCTAGTTTCGACCATCCAATAGCTTCACTAAGATGCCTGCAACCTGAACCAACCCTTGTCTCACTTGTATGTGAAACAACTTCCTTCACCTACAGGTACCTGCTTCACTGTCACCAATTCCAAGTGTTCCCATACCTGCACTTCGTCACGAGCAACCCTGCTCTAACACCAGCTCCAACCGAGCTCTGAAACCAACTGTCACGACTGCCGGAGCCTTGGTAATCTTTCAACCGCGCTTGGCGAGGTGCGGAACAACCAAACACTTTCTTTTCACCAATACTTCTGTTCATGGACTACGCCTAACCACTTATCCTACTTAGTTTGTGTTTCTCAACCAAGTAATTATTAATGTTCCTTTATACCAATGAACGCCCATACACATTCATTAACATTAGCAATTATACATGAAGAACACAATTGCACAGTATAAAGGGAGGGGCAACTCCCTGAACAATGAGTCTGCCCAACAATATATTATACAATCTTTCAATATTACAAAGATTTACAAGTATACTTGGGAACACCAAGTTTCATACTTAGCCAAATTTACAATCTTCAGCAAAACTCGGTTGCCTAGCTTGTCGGCACCTCCACACGGTTGCCGCACGACTCACCAACCCTTTGTTCACCTTGTCGCACAATCGTGTTGTTTGCCCAACTTGGGTGCGCCTCCAAGTTGCCACACATGGGTGCCTCTACATGAGACATGCCTCCATCCACAATCTCAACACTTCACCAAAAGTCACATCGTGCACACTTGCACGACAGGCGGGTGCTCACCCGAGTCACCCAAGAACCCGTGCCAAGTCATCACACAAACTGGGCGCTCACCAACGTTTCACCGTTGGGCACTCTTCCACATCACCGAGTGCCACATCCATGCACGCCTCACTCCAACCAGCGGGCGACCCTACCTGCACCCTTCACCCAAAACCAAGATGTGTGTTTCACCTTTGTGCGGCCTTGCCCAAGAACGGGCACATCTCCTAAATTGTGCCTTCCTCTTGCTGCGTCCACCTTTAGATATGTGCACTTCTTTACATGAGCGAAGTTGTTGTTGTTGATCGATGAGCGATGGTTCCAAATGCCATCCACGCACCTCCAATATATATGAGTGGCAGAGCAAGGTCATAGCTACCCAGCCGACCTGCCCACACCCTCAAACTTCATCGCAAATGTGAGTTGGCCATCATCCAAATGCTTTCAACCATCATCAGCCTTGCACCGTTTGTTGGTCGGCCTGTGGGTGTTCCATCACGCTCCCACGCCATATAAAATAGCTCGCCCTCCCCTCCTACACATTGCATTATAGCTTATCACCTCTGCGTTGATGGTTCGAGCTCGCACTTCATCATTTCATGCTATTCGTTCGTATCGCACTTCACCCAGAGCGCGCACAAGGACCGCAGGTCCTTACACTGATGGAGGTGATTTTTCAGTAAAATATGGATATGCCACCTTGCATCAGCAAGGAAATAATGATTGGGAATAATGAAGGGAGGCATGGAAAATAGAATCCTTGCCAAAAATCTAAGTTTTCATGTGGACACTACTCAAAGGCAAGATTCTTATTGCTGATAATCTTAAAAAAGAATATATGAAGGCTTTTCACATTGTGCAATGTGTTAGATGAGTGAAGAAAACATCCAGTACCTCTTCGTGGGATGTCCTTTTGCTCGTGGCTACTGGTAAGGGCTAGTAAGACCACTAAGGATAAGTATACTACATTCTCTACCTTTGCATATGCTTCTAAGAACTTGGAAAAAAAATATCCATATACTTTAAAAAATAAAGAAACATCTAAACCATTTTGGCTGAGTTTGCCCTCATTTATGTGTTGGCAAATCTGGTTAGCAAGAAACTAGAGGATCTTCAAAGACCACACTTTAAGCAACAAAACAATTCTGGCTAAAAATTGGAGCATGAAAACCAAATTCATCAAATCCAAAGGAGCCAAAGAAATATATGTCAAATATATACAACACGAGGAAAGGAACTGGTTATAAGTGATGAGAAACCAAAAAAAAAAAAAAATCAGCAATACAACCATTAGTAGATATGTTATTAGCACTAAGAACTGGAAAATCAGAATTAAAAAGGAGGATTTCAAAGCATGGTCATAAAAATTAAATAGGCCCTATCTATTGTTTGATGGAGCTTCTAAGTCTAATCCATGTAAGGCTGGAGCTGGAGGTCTCATTTTCAATCCAGGAGGAATCAATCCCATCAATTATGAATGGGGATTAGGATAATTATCCAACAACAGGGAAGAAGTATAGGAACTCCTCTCAGGAATGAAAATATTAAGTCAACACGGTATCAAGAATCCAATCATATTGGGGACTCTGCAATAATGATCCAATCGATGGTTGAAAGAAGAAGCCTCAAGAACTAGATGCTAAGTCAAATAATCAAAAGGGTGGAAAAAAATCTGCAGTATATTGGAGAAGTCACCTTCAATCATATCCTAAGAGAAACTAATTGTACTATCGATATGCTGGCCAATTTGGCTGTCAATCGTCCTATGGGAGAATCCAGAATTGACAATGTATTGCTCAAAAACCAATCCCATAGGACCTCAATCCTTCAACTGCATAGATTCATATCCAAGCCAAGGACTTCAATGTGGGAAATAGTCGCTTCAACGCGAAAAGCTAGAACTTAGAAGCTCTTAAAAATCAAGAGCTCTTAGAACTGTGTCTATCAAGTGAATAATATCCACCTAGGCTCCCTGTGAATTGATCAAGTTCTATATCCTGAAGTAGTCCTTAGTGGAGCTATATAACCTTCCTCTCCCAACATTTTTTCTCAACTCTTCACTACTCATGCTCTCGAGTTTTCTCCTGTCCCCGAGCTTAGTTCCCTGCGCTCTCCTTTATTTTCCACCTAGTCAGAGAAGCAACTCTCAATCTTCCTATAACTTTCATTGTGCCCCTTTGTTGAATGAGATAACCCTCTTTGCTTTAGTCTAACCCCTCCCCCTCTCGTAGCTCTGGTGGGATGTGTTTCTCTCCTTCATACAGCTTTAGTGGTATTTTCTTCTCTCTGTCGTGTAACTCTAGTAGTCTATGCCTCTCCCCTTTGTGTAGCTCTGGTGGTCTGTGATTCTGATGCAGGGGAGACCCTGCAAAACCAAGATCTTCACACAATCACCATGCTTTCTCCAACTAATTTAGCCATAACCTTTTAAAGCAGTGTACACAACAGTTTCATAAATGTTATTATACCAAAACCTTCAATGCGCTCCAGACATAATCGATCTTTAACTTCTATTATTCACCTTCAGTGATGCTCCTTCAATGATGCTCCATGCCACTATGATGGAATGTAGTCGATGGCGCTGTGATTTTAAAAGCCTCGTATCTTCGCGGGGAAAGGAAGCCGGTCTCACACCAATCGCTATTCGTTTGAGAAGTGTCACAATCCCTCCGCATATGTAGCTCATAAAATTACAAGGAAATCGTGTAGCTGTTGGAGAATCGTTCCAAAACAATACATGACAGCGCAGTTTCTTCCCTCTATACGGTAGTGCCCTACTCTCCTTACGCAGGCACTCCAGGCATCCACACAACACTTGATTCAATTTGAAACAGCGCAAGCACTCCACGCATCCACGTAACACTTGATTCAATTAATAAGAAAATCGGCCAGTTTGGAGCTATACGCCACTACGCTGCCTTAAGAAATATATCACATGAACCTCATTCAAAAACCACATTAAAACTGTGCAAGTTTCAAACTTCGGTTCACCAAAATCCGCCCCATATTTTTCCGCGTTGTCTTTTCATATGGATTTCGGTTCCCTATTCGCCCTTTGATCCCATAGAGAATCTCCTGTGCGCCCACGCTTGAGGTATTAATTTACCACGCATTGAAATCCATTGATAGACACTCTGTGCATGTTAAGAGAATAGACACTCTATGCGTCCACGTTGGAGGTATTAATACACAGTATTAAATATTTCATATGCAAGTCCTTTACAGTGATTTCAAATGGATTCAGTGCAGCAAGGAATTAAATCCACAGGTTATGTAATCGGTTTTTCAACCACATCAATTCATTCAAACTGTTAATCGACCATTCATGCCTTTCACATGGATTTAACAATTTTCACATTAATGTTCATCCTTCCAGCTATACAACTTTCACAATCATCCCATCTATATCAATATATGATTTAAAACAAAACAATTACTTACAGACTTATGTTGGCCAGATAAGTAGAATTGATGGCCCTTTACAAACTGTCCGAAGGCTCCCAACCAGAAAACCTTTCACACTCTCTCTCTCTGATCCTCAATGTCTTTGAGGATTCTTAATTTATAAAACTAAGCATGATCTAGAATCACCCAACTAAAAGCTCTAAGAGTCTACATGCAATGCATACATATGGTAAAAAGCATCTTGAGGCTTTTCCCATCTTTTTCCCTGTTCTAAATTAGAAAAGCTTTCCTTATCCCATAATGATCCACATTCACTGCTTTATGCCTAAAAACACTCCCTATTTTATTAAAAATAACAAAATATTTAAAATTATCACACCCCTCTTTATTCCATATTTACAAATGAGGATGGTCTTGATGCTCCTGCATCATACACCCAACCTTAAAATTAATCATGATCTCCTGATCATGTGTTCAGATCTGTGTATGCCTGGATCCCATATCTTGTGCTGCAACTTTCCATTTGCCGCTGCTTATGTTTGTTGTTCTTCTCCAGGTCTCCACACTTTATGCTGCATTGCTCCACTTGCTGCACTTTCACAATCTTCTGTTGTCTTCCTCTTGTTGCTTCTTCTTTGTTTCACTGCTGCTGGTCTCTTCCTTGCTGATGTCTTCCTCTGAGACACTTTCAACATGATTCTTCTGATTAAATCAATTTCTTTGTCTAATAAGTCTTCAGACTGCTGACTTCTTGCCTCTATGCTTGTTTCTGTTCTGACTGCCACCCGATCATCCATGCCCTCTTGTCTTCTGGAACAGAAAACCTCTTCTCCCTTCATTTGACTGCTTGACTGAGTCAAATATTCACCAGTACCTGCAACAATACCTACATTCACAAAACACTTGCTAGAATAAAAATCATAAGGCATTAGTGCCTTACTTCCCTCTGCCAGCATTTCAGTATACTGATCCCAATCATTCTTGAGATTATCACTCAGTCTATCCTCAGCATCATCTTCTCCGAGAATGCATCTGTATTCTGGTTAATAAAAATAAACCTCTTTATCTTCATTCATCTCTGCCTTTATATTCTGAATTCTTATCCTCTGTACTTCTGGTCTCTTCTCTAGAACATTTAACTCCTGCCATAAACCTGTCATCTCCTTTGAGAAGATTTCTGTGCAATCTTCAATACTTTCCCAAGCCAAGCTTCCTGTTGTTACCATCTCATCACCTGCATTCATACATAAACTTTCAGTTTGCACAAAATGTTCAACAGTATCAACTGTTACTTCCCTTATCTGCGCTTCAGACTGATTCACTTCTTCTGCATCCATAGGAACAAGTTTGTTCACAAGATGGCCATCCTCTTAGTAAAACCTGTATCACATCACAATTGTCAGCTTATAAATACATGTTTATATTATCCAGCTGATCTGATTTACCAATAACTCAGAAATCATCAATGACTTCTCCTCTGCTCACCAATGGAAACCTCCTCTTTCAGCTCTGCTGCTTTGAGTTCTTCCTGTTTCAAGTGTTCATCCACCATCTGCTTAGCTTCTTCAGCTCCTCTTGTAACTGCATGCTTATCTGTAAATCTCTTTTCTACTGTAGCCTCTGCCACTTCACTCTCTTCCTCATCAGTAAACCATGTCTCTGGTCTTTCACATCTTCCTGCAACAATTTCATCAATAGCTCAAGATGCACTGCTATCTCAGCTTTCTCTTTCTCATACTCTTCCTCAGTCAACTGTTGTCTTCTGCCATTCGCCTTGGCATATTTCTCCTCTTTTCTTCTGTGGCCTCTTTCTAAACCTTTTCTCTCTCGTTTATGACTTTTAGTAGTCATCTCCTTCGCCATGAGTTGCTCCCCTATGAGTTGCATGAAGCCTCTGCCACAACAAACTCTCTTGATGCCACTTACCTCACCAATCCTTCCCTCTGGATCTGGTCTTTTGGTAATCATTGGTCCTCTGCTGGAACCTTTTGAG
>APFE031149771.1:491-31356 GCA_000404065.3 Pinus taeda
GCTATATATAATCCCTTATTCTAACTAATTCGAGTTTCCTCCTCCAGCATGAGGGGAACTTTAACTCGATCCTTATCTCTAAAGACACCTATCAACTATTTAACTGTCTATTAAATACAAATAAACTGCTGACTGTAACTTTTAAAAGTCCTAAATAGATTATGACTCTAACTCCATCTTCGTGCCATAGTGGCTACTCCTTGTCCTTTGACACCTGGTTCCCTTTAGATTTGGCTGAGCTGGATATTAAATACTCCATCTTGACCTTGAACGTAGAATCTCTAACTGCCCAGTAGTAGTAAGTGATGTCCCCTGCTTCTCGGTCCCTATTTTCCTCAATCTGCTCGAATATACAACAGCATGTTTGAAGCCTTTAATAACCCAAGGTATGGAGTGCTGCCATGTTTCTGATGTGCTGTAGGCTAGATTGATGGACATGTGTCTCTCTTTCAAAATTCCCGCTCATAATATCAAAATAGCTGCTCTGCGTTTGAAATCATCACCTACAGCAGTTTCGTAGCGCGCTACGAAACTGCTGAATTATTTGAAACAGCTTGCTTTTGACCCGAGATCTTAATATGATCATACCTGTCCAGTGTCACAAAATGAATTAGATGCAACTCTTTCAACATTGAAGTGTTTAAGTCGTTCTCTCCTTCTTACAATGGGTATCTGTAACGTGTTTTATGCAAGAATCATAACCCATGCTAACCAAAAAAAATCTCTGATGTTTTTACTACTTGTGTTACTCTCTCGCAGCAACTTCTCATCGTCCTCATATATGATGTATGGAGCATCACCAGGAACCCTTGACAATAAGTGTGATGTACCTTTGGGAACATGGTATTCCCATCACTGCACATCTATTTTGAGTAGAGTTACTGGCTCGGACTTTGAAATTACTGTATCTACAAGTTACAGATCTTATGCTCACTGTTACAATTTCATTGGATTTGAATGCCAACTTCGCTCCAGTCATGGATACTGTACTGTTGTCAAGTCGTCCAACCACCTTATGCATAGTCAGGTTACCAGGGACATCTAACACAGCTGCATGGTAGAAACTCACCATATCACCTGCTCGATTTAGGTACAACCCACCACAAAGTCTCTGTTTACCAAAACTCCTACAAAATACATTTCCATCTCAGACCTGAAAATCTGTGCTAGCAAGATTATCCAAGCTGTTCCAATGAGTACCACTTCTCAAATAGTGACAGGATTGAGGTTGAGAAAGAACACGAGGCATCATAATCAAAATGAATTGATTATAACATACTATCAGTTCGTGCAGGTAGCCTCCTAAAAAATTGCGTGATACTGATGGGAGCTTGTTATGAAATCTCAGATGCCTCAGTAGGTATACACCAACAATCATTGCCACTGCTTGAAATGGGGTGACATACAGAACTTCAACAGCAAGTAAGCAAGAAGTTATAAATATAATCGTAGTACGAGGATCGCTCCAACTCAAAAGGGCTTGCAGCCTTTCTCCCTGCGTAGCTAAATCTCCAACCACAGTTTGAATCCTTTCTGCAACACTTCTCAAACGATCATACCGCATCCTCACAATGTCAGATTTTGCCATAAGCTTGATTATCCACTTAAAAGCTTCATTGTAGTCCTGCTGAGTAGCCCTGATTAGTTGCAGTCGTAATGTCTGCATAAAAGACAGATCTAGTAGACCCTGTCTGTTGAAATAGGGATGAGCCAAAGCACCCTTGGCACTTATCCGTTGTCGACTTTTATATCGCATCATAGGCAACAGAAACTCCCAACCAATGCCACCGTCTAGATCTATGAGGTCAAATCCACGACGAGGCTCTGGACTTGCTCGTGGTTCTACTGACTCTCTCCACGCAACCATGTCATATCCACACCTTTTAAGCTGGCAATTGAATTGGATAAGGTTACTATCATTGCGCAAAGATGGGAATGCCATCTGTAGAAAGATAAGACCTGCACTTGGATCCAAGAGAAACTCCTTAGGAACATAATTGATGCCAACTCGTAAGTCTGCAACAGCACCAAGGTCAATGATTTTGAAAGTGCGAGACTTTTGAGAAAATATAATGTTCTGGGGTTTAATGTCCCTGTGAACAATTCCTGTAGAATGCAGTCCATCGAGGGTAAACAGAATTTGCCGCATGATAGTTTGAATTATTCTATTTTCCCTTTCTATTCCTTTTGGCAACTTTTCAACTTCTCCAAAAATCATCCTCTCAACATTATAGGGAAAATATTTACTCAGCATAAGATCTGCCAGTGTAGCATCTCCTTTGCCTTTTCCAAAGATGGGTGAAAGCGGTGCTCCCTGTATTCTTCTGTCATTTATGTCATGTGTAGTGTTCTTACCTTGTCTTTCCAAAACAAACTTTGACCTAAAGTCAAAAATTTGATTGGCTAACTCAAGAGGAAGCTCTTTTTCAATAGTTATAGATTCAAGATTGGACCTGGCCACTATCTCAATGCACTTGGTCAACAATGGATCATTTCTAGTGTGGCATGTGTTTGCAACTGCAAGAATTGTGATTACATCCTCTATATAAGCATCTTCCACAATATCTAAAAGATGTCGCTGATTTTTCAAATTCTTCTGAAGTGCCCTTTTCCAAGCAAGTAAATTCTGACATGTCATCATCCATAATCTTATTGAGGACGTTTGAACAGCGAGGAAAGAAGCGCTTTCCTAGTTCAATCAGTTTTTGAGAGGGCCTTAAACCTAGATAGGTGCTCCTCTTTTATCGTAATAGGTGTCTCATTAAGATGAACACTAATCCTTCGGTTCCCTGAAGCAGGATTATAATCTCCAACACTCGTGAACTCTGAAGTTGAATCCACTTGTGCAATATCCCTGGCTAGTTTTGCTTCCAAGGGAAACAGAAGCCTTGCCAGAGCAACTCTATTTTCAAAGTAGAGCAACTTCATACGCAAATTCTCTCCTGCAAGCGCGAGAGAAAGAGACGCGTCTCCCAAAAGTGGCTCCCTTGTCTTTGCCTGTTCAAGAATTTCAATGCATAGCCTGTCCTTCGGAGTTTCCTAAGATTGACATCTGAGTTTCCAAGTTCCAACAACTCTGTTGTAGTCTTTGGATCACAATATGATGCTGCATAATGCAGGGCTTTTTGCCATCATAATTGCGGATTATGCTGTTGCTGGGTGCTGAAACCCTCCATGGAGTCAAGCACTTTGCTTGAAATCTTTTTAGTGATAACAATATGCAAGAACAACAATTTGTAATTGAAATGCTAAGAGCATGAATTCAAATAAATAGGCTTAACCTACTTTTAACAAGGTATGTCCTAATTGGTGTTTTATTCTTCCTCAATCATGGATTTAGAGCTTAGGGGTTATGATTCAAAACTAAGAGAAAAAACCAAGCTTTTTGAGCAAATCTGGTCAAGTTTACATGTGTTAGAGGAGTGTTACAGGAAGTTACAGTGTTTGCTACAGGAAGTTACACGTTTGCTACAGAAAGATATAATTCACTGAATGACCAAATAAATCAAATCCAAATGGGACGGGACAATTTTTTTATTGAATAGAATGTCTTAGGTGTCCATTCCAAGTGGAATCACTCAGAAATGCCTTTGTTGACGTGTGCTAAAAAATAGCAAAAAATTAGTAGTCTAAAATCTAGAAATTCGAGAACTAGTGAGCTAGTTAATCTATTAAATGACTAACCTAGTCAAGTGAAAATGCAATGGGGTAAATTTTGTTATTAACTTGAATATTTTTATGATCTAATATAAGTGGAATAAACTCAAATGAAAGTCATTAAGATGTTCTAAAAAATAGCATAAAATTACTACTAGTTGCTACAAGGGACTTCCAAAAACTTTAGATTTGTAAATAAGCAAACTAATCCAAGTATCTCAATGATTACTATGACCTTCCAAAGTTGTTCCAAGGATGAAATGATGCTTGTGATCCTGAAAAAGAACTCACTTCAACCATTTAACCCAATCCTACAACAAGAAATCATCAATACTAAATACAGAAATAGAAAAAACAAGAGCAAGAGATGCATGTGAATAAGAAGTGAAAAGAAGAAAAGTAAATTATACAAAAGGGCTCTGAGGCTCTTGGGATGGCCAATCCCAAGGAAACTCAGAGTCCTATGAAGGAGACCAAGATTTAAAAGCTAAGAATGGTACCAAATTTCATTATTTGAATCAATCCAATTACATCCTTGCTATAAATGAAAGTGGAGCTACAAAAATACAAGTTTTCTCCACAAGAAGACTGAGAAAAACCAACCCCTAGAGGCAAATTCAAATTCGTACTTATACAAAATGATGAGGAAGCATTCTCCTTGAAAGGAGGAATCTTTCCCCTCCAAAATCCCTCAAATAGTGGATCTAGTTCCCAATGCTAGGAATCTGCATTAAATGACAGGGAACACATTCCTAGATTTTCTCATCCATTGGATCTCTAGAACCTTGGTTTTGGGCATCATATGTTTGTGGTTTTGCAACATTTGTCTTGATGTATTCTAGCAAGCCATTGTCATCTAATATTGCCTCCATGCCATAAAATTGGAGGTGCCTTCCAAGGCACACTCTAGCCTCAACTTGTGGAAGCTAATCTTCTCAACTCTTAGGAGATCCTGCTACAATGAACTGTGAATTCGATCCTCCTGAGAAATAACTTAAAAATTCCCTCTCTAATGTGAATCATGCTCTTTTACCATGTATAAATTATGGTGTATATTTGCAACTACTCATGATTTTTTCATCAAAATCACAAGACACAAACCTACTCTACTACTTCGTGGAGGTTGATTCACAATTTAGAACAAAAATTTCAGACATGCAATAAGAAATAACACACATGCACACAATATTTTTTCTTAAGGAAAGCAGTCTGCTAAAAAAATCAATGCATGCTTTCATTAATATGATGAATAAAAATGTATTACAATTGATTTTCTTAACTGAGCACAGCCTGCAAGTGAATAACCTATCACTCTGCTCACTAAGAAGCTCAGACCTAGGCTTAGTCAATTTTTGCCTCTACTTGAGCCCCTATTTCCTTGCGCAAATTCCTTGAGAAAATAGGCCCCTATTATTTAGGAATTTTCTCCAAATGGATTGCGCAATTCCTAAGGTTAATCATCTGACTACATGCAACACTTGTACACTCAAGACTAGTCTACAGCTGATGTTACACTACCTTGGAATCTGCACTATAGATTGGGAACTCAAATTATCTACATGCACTAGCTATTTTGGGTTGATTAATCAGTTAAAGTAACGACCAAAAGTCATATACGCAACGGAAATCTTTAAAATACTTCAAAGATGTAAATGTCCATTGTAGGACATGTAACTGTATATTGAATATTGTATATTGAATTGATGTAAGATATGAGATTATTACAAATGAGAATGAGGGTTTTCTTATATACCCTAGGGAGGTGCCCTTTCATGAATGGTCATGTCTCTAATACATCCCTCTTCATTACTAACTAACTATTACTTAATTAATTATAATTATATTTATATTTATATTTATATTTATATGAATTATATTCATAACAATTAACTCGATGAGCACTGAGATTGACCTGAAGTCCCATTGCACAACTGACCTTCCACTAGTTCCTCCAATAGTTGGAACTAGTTTAATTGAAAACATATTGAGATAATTGACTTTGATTGCTACAAATTAGCAATCACACATGCTTAAATGAACTCTCAATCCTCCAACTTGAACTTACTGAGTAAATTGGGTGACACAAGCCATGTCACACAAGTTAACTGCATCCAAATTGTCCGTTGATGTGGAATTTCGAATTTTCTCAATTTAATCAAGGAAAAATCAAATTGAAAATTTATTGTTGCATTTTTCAAGAGGGATGGAATTGTGTCACTTTTTAGTGACATACCGTTTGTTGTTTACAATGGCCTCTTAGTTGATGCAAGTGGTGAAAGCTTAGGGATGGTCTAAGCGTAGATGGAGGATAGGCTATCCAAATTGGACAGTGTGGGGGCACATTTAGTTGAGGAAGTGAGATCACATTTCTCACTGCTAATGCGAGAAGTGGAAGTCATGAGGGAGGAGGTGGAGTGACTTCGGTTGTCAGTGGTGAATCTGGCCACCAATGTTGGCAAACTTGGCATGAAGGTGGAAGGAATTGAGGCGATGGTCAAAGTGGCAGTTGCAGGTGTTCTTAAAGAAGTATTTCGTTTCAAGGACCCCTCTTCTCCTGAAGCAAAAGTTCCAGGTGAGCCTGTGGAGAAGGTCAATTCAAATATTCCATTGCAAAAAATGGAGGATAATGGAAATGCAATGGCATAAAACGAGCCTCGAGGAATGTAGTTATCCTTCAAAATCATTTTTTATAAATGTTATGTAAATCAATACTATACAATGGCATATTTTGGAGGCTATATAAGATAAATTTGGTTAGAAGCATAGTTGGGCATAGGCAAGGTAGCAGTAGAATCCATTTTGATTAGTTTTAGAACTCAACAGGCGATGAACAATTTGTGTATGTAAGGGTACTGGCCCGATTACCAGTTTGATTAATATGAACTACTTGTTTCTTTTAAAATGTATTTATTAAGAAAGTTATAAGCTATGTCACAAGGTTCGTCGAACTTTAACTTTGAGGTTTGAATTTTGGCAAACCTTAAAAAAAATTGAGGTTCAGCGAACCTCATAGCTATTGACCAAGTCCATAGATTAAAACTCATAATTTCATGTCATAACTCAAGCTTGTAATTTATCCTTGCAATTTCTATGTTGTTTTTTTGGATCAGTAGCCGAAAGCCATATGTAATTATCCACTGCTTTTATTTTCATTAGTACAGACAGATACAGAGCTCTCTGCGAAGAGCAACACTTTATATTTATAGACCTTCTATGTTTTTCTAAAAGCCTTAAATGGCGAACACAGTTTTGAATGGGCTGATGAAGGACAGGCTATGCCTGAAATATTGTATATGCAACGCATCTGCAAAATGCAGTTTCTTTATTAATAAAGGAAGTGCAACTTTTTCCATGGGAAAAAAAGCACGAGGCCTTGACTCATACACAGAATGTCGCCTCCATAAGTATGGTCGACCTAATAATACATCACAAACATCAAGGGAATCAATGTCACATAATACCTCATCCGTGAAGGGCTTGATGTTGTATGGAAGGCGACACTGCTGGCTCACGTGAAGATCCTATCCTTGGTGAAGCCACCCGATGGTGTACGATTGTGGATGTGTTGTGGTCAGTAAGCCCAGCTGCTTCACGACCTCTGCCAACATGAGGTTCTTTTGTCTCCCGCAATCGACAATGAACTATAGCTGGGAACCCTTTACCCACATCTGGGAGTGGAAGAGGTGCTCCTCCTCCTCTGGATCTTCAGGTTCCTCCTTCTGGATCTTCGTGGTGGCAACGGTGGCGATGGGCTCTGCATCGATAATTTACTTCCCTTTGTCATTCCCCTTATCGAATTCTGACTCAGAATCAGAACATGCATCTGATTCTGAAGCCTTTAGCTCGGCCACCAGTGACTGCTTGGCTTGACAATCACCTGTGTTGTGAGTGGAGCTCTCATGGAACTCACACCACTTTCTCGTATCCTTCTACGGCTTCGCAATGTTGTTCTTTGCTTGCGGCTTTGGCGGGTTGTCCTGGGTCGCCCCACCTTGGCTTTGTCCTTTACTCTGCGGTTTGGGGTACCTTTCCCTTGCTTTAGATTCGCAGATCCAAAGTCTCGCTTCTTTCGTTTAAACTTTTGCTCGATCTTGATGGCATATCGGTATGCGTGTCAGGAGAGGAGATGTTCATGAACTCCATATCATCCTGGATGTACTTGTGTAGGTAGCTGCGGTACTTGAGAACCAAATGGTTTTCAGAATCCTTGATACCCAACTTCATGTGAAGGGTATGAAAAACATTGGTAAACTCTGGTACAACTTGTTCTCTTCCCTGTCGCAGTGTTGTCCACTTTATGTATTTATCCTCATAGCTCCTGACAGGGTAGTACTGCTCCTTGATGGCATCTCGGAACGAGTTCCAAGTGGGTGCTACTGAAAACAGTGAGTTTGTACTTTCATCCTTCTGCTCACAGTAGGTTTCCCACCAGTCCTTGATGTGGGGGTCTGCTTTGAGAAGTGCAAAAGTGATCTTTTCCCAGCTGGAAAAATCATGAACGGAAAAATATCCTTCTAGCATATTTAACCATTTATCTACAACGTCTACAACTATCTGACCCTCAAATATGGGAATGTCAAAGTTAACTTGTACCTTAAAGAGTGTGGCGCTACCAGAGTAGCTGCCAGAAGTAGATGTATCACCCTTGGGTAGCTGCTGAAGGATCTGGACAAAATTGTCCATCATCGCATTCCTTTGTCGCTCGAGGGCTTATTTAAGCAATATTTTGATAGGATCTCCTGCCCCCTCGTCTTTCTTTTCATCCACAACGGGAGACCATCGTGATTTGTGAGGCTTGTCTTGCAAACATTCGACCAGTTCAAGCCCTAAATCCTTATATCCCGACCTCATGTTGGGTGTGGAGCCTGATTATCTTCTATATTCAAAAGTACCGCCACATTGGACCCCAGTTCAAAATGGGGGCGGCAACACCGCCCGTAAAATATTCGCTGCAGGGGGGGCGGCCCCCCCCTGGCAGGGGTTTTCGGGGGCAGCGCCCCCGAAGCTAAAAACAGTTGTAAAATTGCCTTGTAAAAGTATAGTAATTTCTAGTCAATCTGGGCCGTTCATTAGGCGGATGATCTGACGGTAGAACTTATGTTTAGTTTAGGGTTTTTTGCCCTAGATGGCAACCCCTCTCTTTGTATGAGGGTATTGTATTTGAGGCGGCGATATAGATGTGTATTCTGTGTGTGAGCGAGAAACAGAGAGGTGAGACTGTGAGAGAAAACAGAGGATATTACAGCGGCTTTGCTGTAGGTTGTGTCTCTTCATTTTGCTGGATAATAGAAAGGAAGGACTGGCTGTTCGAGGTGGACGTAGCCCAAACTGGGTGAACCACGTATATCTGTGTCTCTCTTGTTTTGTGCGTTTTCTGTGTTTATATTTCTGCAATATTTTATGTGTTCCATTGCTCCGTAATATATATAATATCCTAACAAGGGGCATATGAGCATTAGCCGTATGCAACGACAAAATCTTCACCAAGTCTTCCCAAGAACCTATAGGGGTGGATTCCTTCATAGTGGTGGGAGGATCCCATATGTGATGATTCGTTCCCCATAGATAGTGGTTTGTTCCCCATAGCATATGAAGAAGATCAGCAAATTGTATTAATAAGTAGTTCATTTTACTGTTATTTACAGTTAGATAGCAATAAAATCTGACAGCAGATGTTCATTCAGCAAAGAAAGCTGAAGCTACACACAAACTTTCCAAAGAAAGCTTTATAGTGATATGTCCAGGTTAACAAATGAATTCGAACCTTTCACAGCACAACTTAGTATACCACAAATGTCTTGGATGCTAATATATGAGCATAGAAACTGACTTGGACCCAATATCACTCCAACTTCTCTCACTCCTCTTTAAATTTTAAATAAGAGCTATATCCATTCACTGATCAGTTGTAAGGTTGTTTCTCAACATATTCCAAGGGATGGTACCAGACCTATTTCTCAAGAACAGATTCACCACTCTTCTCATGCGAAGAGTGTTGGTCTCCACCTCTCCAATTTTGTTCCTTTGCAAGACAAAACACACTTGTTTCTGGATTCGGTACCCATCTCTTCTGAGACTCATGTTGAATTACATCATCTGGAACCCTATTCATATGAAGACCATCATCTTTGTCCTTCTCATACATAAATGAATGCAGACATTTTCCGCAAAATTCCACATGGCTAAAACCATGGGAACTAGTGACTCGATAGAGTGGCTTGAGCTATGCTCAAGGTCAAACCAACCCAATGACACTATAACTTAAGAGTATATCCAATGGGCTACAAAGCAGAAATATCAATAATTTGTGACTTAGCAAAGGTCAATATATCCCAAGGCATACCACAGTAAACCTCTATCTAGGAGATGTCTACCCTTCTTAACCTTATATATCCCCCCCTCTCTCATTCTCTCCCCCCTTCTCTCTATCTCTCCTTCTTTGTCTCTTTATCTCACCCCTAAACATACACACTCTCTCTCCATACCTCCCTTGTCACTCCCTCTCTCTCTCCACTTCTCACTCTTTATGTCTTTCTTCTACTCTCCCTCTCTCCCCCTCCAACTCAATCTCTCTACCCTTATGTATCTCCTCCTCTCTCTCATCCTTCCTCTCTCCCTTTCTTTCCTACCTCCCTCTCTCTTCCCCCATCTTTCTCTCTCTTCCCCCTCCATCTTTGTGTCTCCCTCTCCCTATCTTTGCCTTCTCTACCTCTCTCACTCTTCTCCCTCTCTCTCTCTCTTAATTCCTCCTCTCCATATCTTACCCTTCTCTACCTATGTCACTCCTCTCTCTCTCTCTCTCTCTTCATTCCTCCTCTCCCCTCTCCTTCACTTTATCACCATCTCTCCCTTATCACTCACCCTATCTCTCCACCTCTATCACTCTATGTCTTTGTTGTTCCCTCCCATATATATCTAGAGTTAATATATATCATGATATATTAATATATATTATAATATAACAATTTTAATATTGTATTAATCAAAAGTTATTAAATGTAATAATATTAATATTATAATATATTAATATGAATATTTGATTTACTAGTAATAGTAAATAATCTTTTAATATTAATATTAGGATGAATAATGTTATTTTTGCATGGTATTAATAATAATTTGGCCCATAGTCTTCACCTAAATAAACTCTTTATTGAATGCTAGTAAGTATAAAATAGATTTATGGAGTAAATATAAAAAGAGGTTTTATTTATTTACCATACCTCTCCTTTATTTATATTTTTATTTATTTATCATATCTATTTTATTTACCATGGTATTTAACCCATAAGCTTGGTATATAATTAGATGTTGATTTTTAATCCTACTTGATATATTCTTATTTATTTACCATAACTCTTTATACCTCTTTTATATTTATTTATTTATCATACCTCTTTTATAAATATGGTATTTGGCGCATGGTATTAATAGTTATTTGTCCCGTGGTATTTGGCCTATAGGATTCACTTAAATAAAACCTCTTTTTTGAGTTTTGTTAAATAAAAAGAGGTTTTATTTATTTACCATACCTGTAGTTTATTTATATTTGTATTTATTTACAATACCTCTGGAGTAAATATGAAAAAGGTTTTATTTATTTACCATACCTCTTTTTCGAGTGTTCGTAAAGCTCTTTATATTTTACATTAATATTTTGTTTATATATAATAATACTTAGATGGATAGATTGATAGGGCCACCATTAGATTAAAAATGTTAAATGTTAAACATTACACATTTACATTCCAATTCACATTTACATTTACATGTTTACATGAAATCTAGCCCCATGGTGCAATCAATGACCTAGCTTAGCTCCATCTTTAGGGGGAGATATTTAAGGATTCCCCCTAGACAAAGATATCCTTCTTGCAGTCTAAAGAGTCAGAGAAGGTCAGCAAGGTGACATTGGGTGGCTTGCTTCAGTGTGGGGTCAAGACTGTTTTTTTCTATGAGAGTGTTTGAGTGGAGATGCAATTTAGAAAATGCTCACAAGAAAATTAGTTTCCTTTATTTCCATCACCTAAACTACTTCCAATAAAATCATGTGATTTTAATAACATCTAATTTTAAAATAAAATTTAATGTGAAAAATATTAAGCAAAATAAAGTTGGGGTAAATTATAAAAATAGAATAAGAAAAGTGAAATATAAAATTAATAATTATAATTATAATTAATAATTAGATCATCTTACTCATAATTTACCAAGTGCATCTCTTTATATACAAACTTTTTTTAAAGTGAAAAGAGATTTGATCCCCTCTACCCTTGGTAAATCCGAAATTAAGATAGATCCAAGCTATTTTTATATCAATTTATGTAATTGAAAGTAAAGAATTATTATTTGAATGAAAGTTACATTCAAAATATTTGTAATTTTCTCAATTTAAAAATAAAATAATTATTTTATTTTTAATCTGAAATTACAAATAACTTTGAAAAATACATATAAATATAAAAACAAAAAACAAAAAACAATTTATACTAATTAAAATTAAAATAATTGAAAATTAAAATAATATTATTTGAATGAAAAGTTGTTTTCTATTTTCAAATAACGTAAAGAGATTTGTAATTATTTTATTCAAACTTTGAATTACAAATAATTTAATAATTTAAACTTTTAACCCAATAAATTTGGGTTTTTGGGTGATTTAGTGGTAAATCATAGGGGTTATAGATCATCCTTCCTTGATAATGGGCAATGTAAAGGTATTTTTTTACAAAGTGGCACTGTTTCAGCCAGGGTAACACCTATCCAAATCTCTGGGAGGGTAAAACTGATCCAAATCTCTATGATGGGGCTAGATTTTCAGTGCATCTGCATATTTGGTGTACAAAAAACCCGGATCTTAACCACTCAAGTCATTGAGAGTAGGATTTTAGATTTGAGGTCCTTGTAATGGTGGGTGGTGGGTGCTTCCCCTGTTGGTTACATGCCTGCAAGTTTGAACTGATGCACACGAGATCAATGGATGTGAAGGTTTCATGGAGGAAAGTTAACCTTTGACAAATTTGAGGAAGCTTCCTGATTCGAAGCTCGACTACTCTCACATTGTTGTTAAGCTAAATCAAATATTCAACTTGCAGTATGATTGATCCAATAGTTACGCATTATGGCAAAGGTCAACCATATTTCTTCTTGGCCGATCCAGATATTGTGTTCAATATGCTCAGTAACTCTTAACAAAGTGTGAAAAAGCATTTCGTAATTAATTTTAGATTTTTATGGAGTATTTCCATATCATTTATTATTTTATTAGATTAAATTTTCCATCTATATTGTGAGGATGATAGTAGATGGTTCCAAATTTAGATTTTACTTTTTTTAATTATTTAAATCATATTGATTTGATTTTTTTTAGCTTCTCCACATTATTTATTTCTATGGGTGATCAGATCTTTAGTCTATGTCTTGAGGATGACCAAATAATTCAAAATTTTGACCCAAAAAAACCATTATCTACTTTTCCTTTTTCTTTTAAATGTGGCACTATATTTTTTTGATAAAAAAAACCATTATCCTTTTTCTCCTAAATGTGTTATTTTTTTGGTTGAATTCAAATTGTACATGGTTGCAAATGCAACTTTAGAAGCCATGGCCACACACGTAGGAAAACGTGGTGTAAAAGTTTATGATGTTGCTTATTCCGTGGTAAATCCCATAACAATTCTAGAATTTTAAAAAATAATATTTCAACATTTTAAATGTAATTCATACATTGATCCCAAAAGAAAGTAAAATTTCTGAAGAAATTGACCTGCATTAATACTATGGACAATTATGGGCACCGTGGTAAATCCCATAACAATTCTAGAATTTTAAAAAATAATATTTGAACATTTTAAATGTAACCCATACATTGATCCCAAAGGAAAGTAAAATTTTTGAAGCAATTGACCTGCGTTAATACTATGGACAATTATGGGCAGGCTCTGGACACAGCTTTTAGTTCACCAAACAACCTAAGTTCCTAAGTTGTAATGATACTCTTTGTTTCTTACTAGAAATTTGATGAATATAAGTGGAATTTTAAAAGTTAAAAATTTACTCAGGTAAATTTTACTTTGCATATATTCTTTGTTCAAGGAGTAGATTCGTTACTTAATCTAAAGAATTATCGATTCACCATAATTATAAAAAAATAAAATAAAATAAATCATTGCAAATTGATAGTGATATTGCAGATAGAGGGGTTATCAAGATCATTTATTAAATATATGTTACAACAACTGAAGCACCTAGGGAAGATCAATAAGCCATATGCATTCTACCAAGGAAAGTGAATTATGTGCAATGGAGATGAAATGCAAATTTGTTGGTGCTATATTGTTTTAAACATTTTGTTTGGTAATCAAGCAGCATACATTAATAATTTTTTAAATATATTTGTGAAAATTCAATACTTCCAATTCTGAAAACTATTTCAAGACCTCTGAGATGAACAAGATAGTTTCAGATTTGATGTTAAGAATATCAAGTGGAAAAATTAGATCGTAAATATTCATATTCCCTGACTTTGTGAATATGTCTTAAAAGGGGGAATATGTATCACTCGATCACAATGGTTGCAATGGCAATGAAGACATCAATTTTGGCTTCACTGGGTTCACTATTTCTGGGAAAGTGTTGGGGGTTGTTGAAGCAGAAAGTTGTCCAAAGATATATGGAGGTCCTACCAATGTGAAGGTTGAAGTCATTTCCACCAGCAATGACCTCATTAATGTTGTGTTTACATCGTAGGGAGGCAGTTACAGGTTTACAAATGTTACTCCATGTAAATATAGGCGGGTTGCTTCTCTAGTAGTATACAAATATCAGGTCATATCAAATCCCACTACATTTTTTTTCAAGAAAGAAAGGTTGTGATATTTTTCTCACTCTTTGCCTTTGTTTGATACACAGAATAAGTTTGGAGAAAGCATCCTTTGCGTAAAGTTAAGTAATTAAATATCTTTCAACCACGCACCTAATAATTTAAATCGGGTATAATAACCTACTGTTTTCAACCTAAAATATTACACTGTGAAGACATTAAGAAATAAAATGTAGAAAGTGTTAACATGTGCTTTTGTTTGTTTGTATGTCATGAAAAGGGCTTGGGGAAACTGTTGAAACTAAATTTTTCATAGCTAAATATTCCCAACATTGACTCTACCCACGTAAATATTTCAGATTTATTCCTTAAAGATGAGTGTCCAAATGACACAGTAGCCCTTCGTGAAATCAAATGCGAAGAAGTGGAAAGAGCGAGCTCTGTGAGCCAATTTTCAAACAGAGGAAGAAGATACAATGTCATACCTAATGTTGATCCTAGCCAGGATGGATTTATGCATGAGGTACAACAATTGAGGTTTATAGAGTATATTTTCTATAATATTCTATTTCAAATACATGATTCTCATGTTCTCTTAACAATTGTGCAAAGAGGCTCTACAGATATGGAGTTGGGCTTTGGAAATTTGGTAGTAGATGACATCTTTTCTGTCCCTGGTTATGATATGGATGGCTTGGTTTTTTCTTAGGGTAATTGGTTGTTTTTAGGGTAACCCTATTTTAGATGTTCATGTATACCTTTATCCAGATGATGTCCATGAGGTGAAGTGCCCTTAGGGTTTTGGAGTAGCTCATTGGCCAAATCAAGCGCTTTGTCATGTAATATCTAATGCAAATGGGAAATTTTCTTTTAATTTTATTCCATGTGGAAAATACAATTTGTTTCCATTCTACAAGGGTGAGAATACAATATTTGATGTTTCACCTCCATCTATAAAGGTTCTGGTTGAGCATAATCATGTTAATATAACGTAGCCATTGCGGGTCACAGGTTTCTCAGTTGGAGGACGTGTCGTGACTTCTGAAGGTGTCAGTGTTGAAGGTGTTAAGATATTAGTTGATGGACAAGAAAGAGCTACAATAGATGTCTAGGGATATTATAGACTTGATCGGGGAACATCAACATGCTACACAATCAAGGCTGAGAAGGATCACTTCGATTTTAGCAGTTTGGAGAATTTCATCTCAAATATAGAAGAAACATATTATAATATTTATGGTTGCCTAAAATTAGTCTCAGATGGCTATTTTGGCAAGCGTCAGGTTGGCTTTGAGGTTCAACTAGGTGAATATCAAATATCCCCCCTGACCACAACAATAGAACGTGATTCTGGTCTTCAATTTTCAACATCACATATTGATGTGACAATAACTGGACCAATGTTTGGCATTGAATTTATAAAGGCCCTTTTTGATATCTATGGATCAGTGATATGCAAGGAAGGATGTGACTCCTCAGTTAATATATCACTTACTTCTCTAGTTGTTGAACTCTCGGTTCAGAGAATTTGAACTCTTTAAGTTTAAAAAATGAGAGGAGTGACTCCATATTTGAGAAAGTCTTAACTGGTGCATGGTGTCTTGAGGTAAAACATGGACCTTTTTCTGATTTGTTAGACTGGGATGATGATTGGTGTTGGGAGAGAAATGTTATTGATGTCATTGTTGGTGTTTTTGATCATTTAGAGATAGTGTTTATCCAAAAAGGCTATTGGTTACGTATTATGTCTACTCGTCATGTGGCTTCTTACATCTTATAGCCAAACAAGGAACCCATGAATGTTTTGATTAGGAAAGGATGGTAGAAAATATGCTTAGATCTTAAACTCGTGCATTTTATTTGGAATGTCTTCATTAGAAGTCAATATATAGAACCATAAGCCTATATATTTGACCCGTTAAAAATATCTACTGAGTGGTCAAATAAATGTTGATTCAAGTTCTTGTCCTGAAGCAAATGAGTTATCTCGAAGCATTATTTTAGACATATGGAAAAAGGAGGGTGAATTTATAGATATGATCAATGATGTCAAACTTGTTTCAAGTGTTAATGGACCAAGAAACATTGATGTATATCAGTACACTCACTGGGCCAATCTTGAAGATGAATTGGTCTTTGTTCTGAGAGATAAAAGGAATGCTAGTGAGAAAAACAAATTTGAAAATATATAGTTTTATCCAAGAAGTAAACACGTTGTTGTTAAAACTCATGGGTGCCAACCTGTTATTCTTGCTTTTGTGGGGTGCCCAGGAAAGTACATTCAAGGTCAATGTTGCCAACAATCCTATGTTTTGACATTAAAATAATTGCTGAAAATGACAGTAGCAATGGCCTTCTGAAAAAGGGTGACTTGGTTATTCAAACTCCAAGAGGATCAAATGTTTTGTTTTTGGCTGTCCCTCTGTATGATGATACTGAGTACTATGTTGAAGCTTCCAAGTGATATCACTTAAAATCACTTGCATAGGACCCCTTTTAAAGCTTAGTTGTATGCTCATTTGATTTGATCAAATGCCCCACTCGACTAGCCAAACCATACGGAATATCATATCATTAGTATTCGACCTTCTGTGCACTCCCTGCATTTAGAGGAATCATTGAATTTGCATCAAATAGCCACTAGATATAGACAAAACCTCTTCAATCACATTCCTTTAAACTACGACCATGTAAGTCTGGATTTCATTGTTACTTTCATTGCTTTATAGTGAAACGAGTGTAAAAGCAGGTTGTATGTGGATAAAAGTGAAATGAGTGTAAATGCAAGTTGTATGTGGATAAAAGATAAACCATTCTAAATGCAGGTTGTCTTGTATGTGTATGTGGGGCATACCTGATAAAATATTTGAGAGTGAATGGGATATTGTTTCAAGAGCTAGATATTGAGACTCAATATGTAGCCTGGAAGTAGTTTTACCGTATTGGAAATGGACTCTTGTCTTGATAATGCATACAATTTCTTTGTGGACATATTGATTGAGATGATGGGGAGCTTTAGATCATTAAAGGAGCTAGTCATCTGTGTTGGGCCTTTGCTTAAAGAAATATATGTCTTCTCAATTTATTGTTCGAGACACTTCCTAATCTCCAACGTTTGTTAATGGCTCACAACCTTATCTTGCCAAGAACATAATTTTTTATTTTCTTTTACATGTGCAATGAACAACATGTTTCAATTTTTAAGAATTTTTGCATTTTCTACCTAGTTTTTTTTTCCACGGGAAAAATAGCGAACCTTCTATTAAATATAGAGAGTTACAGAGCACATGCAGAGCATTGCAGAAAGACTTATTTTTCGCCTTGTTGGGAGAAAAAAAAGTCTCGACTAGTTGTCATTAAAAGCCAAAGGAGTGGATGTGCACCAATCTCATCAACCAAGAAAAACAAAGCAAAACGCCTCCACCTGAATATATGCACCTCCCGGGATCTGATTCACACAGAGAGGATCTGGTATATAGCAGAGCTAGAGAGACCAAAAGAAACACGTGGCGTATAGCGCCCCCATAGAAACTCATAGGAAATAGACAAAATGAAGAGGGCTCTCAACGTCCCGGGCCTCTTATTCACAGGAAAAACAGCCCAGGGGCCCTGAAGAAATGCTTCAAGAAAAGAAGTAAAAACAGAATGAAAAAGAAACAAACTATGTACATGACACATAATAGATTTCTGTTAAAACAAAAACTTAAGCAAAAATGGGTTGTTCGAGCGGTCGAAACACCCCATTTTCCTCCTCCAAAACTATCCAGGACCCCGAATCTTGTTCAACACCCTCTTTAGAAAGACGATCAGCTTCAAAATTCATTTCCCTGTAGATATGGCAAAGAGAAATCTCTTTGAAACGACATTTAAGGCATGAAACTTCTTCAAGCAGAGGGAGCAGGATGAAATTTCTGCATTGTTGAGTCCCATTAAACCATTTCATAGTGTTCGTTGAATCCCCAAAGATCTGGACTTCTCTCACATTCCTAAGGATAAGCCAACAGAGAAGGGAGTGTAAGGCTTTCAATTCTGCAAAGTTATTGGAGCCTTGTCCAAGACCAACAGAAGCTTTAACAACCTTATACTCTGATAAATGAATAATCAAGCCAGCCCCACATCATCCATTGATATCTAAGGCACCATCAAAATAAGCCCACGACATTGAATATCAGATAAACTCTTGATGTACAGCTCTGGTAGTAGGAGGAGCTAGCAGAACAGGAATACTTTCATAAATAGCAACTACCTCTGCGGCAAGTTGACCAATCGTGAAGACAGAATCCTTAAAAATAACTTTATTCCTAGCAAGCCAAGTACCCTAGGTAATGAGAAGCGAAATGGATCTCTCTCTGTCGTTTGTGGCTTCATTCCACCACCTCTGCCAAGCTTCCAAGAGCCCCTGCCCTTCCCATCTAAAAGGTATTTTTAGCAGCCTTAACATTTCGGCCCAAAGGATGTTGTTAAAAGGAAAAAAAAAGGAACAGGTGCTCAGCTGATTCGACACTATCTTTACAAAGGGGGCACTAGCCAGGACCAATCCTACCTCTTCTTTGAAGAAAATCCCAAGTAGGGAATTTCTGGAGCAGAACACACCAGAAGAACAGTCTTGATTTGGCTGGCCCTTTTAACTTCCAAAGTGGTTTAAACCACCAATCTGAATTCTCCCACCCTTTTTGAGACATCATCCATTTATACCCCATCTTTGGAGAATAAATCCCATTCTGGGCAAAAACCCATCTGAGTTCATCTGGAGAGTCAGAGAGCCTGACAGAGGAGTTGAGAAGGTCCATTCTGAATAGGTCCCATATCTCCAGCCATTCTTCATCCAAATGTAAGTCTCTTCCCTGAATCCATCCTTGACTCCAAATGGAGGAAGCCCAAGGATCAGCCACCTGATTTAAAGTGAAGAGCCCCCTGTCTTTTAATGTCGAAACCAACCCCTGAGAAAGAGAGAAACTCTCAATACATCCTATCCAGGGGTCTCTACCCAGCCTGATCTGAGTTCCATCCCCCACACTCCAAGCCAAACCCTTCTCTATAATTTTGACAGAAGCAACCATAGCTTTCCAAACCACAGAGGAATTTTTGGAAGTATTTTGCAACAATCTAATCCAATCTATCGTTGATAGTGGTTCAATATATTTTGATTTAGAGACAGAAGTCCATAGGTTCTCAGAAGAAATGAGCCTCCAGCTGAGCTTTGCTGCTAAATATTGGGAGAAACAATCAAGATTTTTAATACCCCAACCTCCCCACTCTTTAGGACGAGCCACTTTATCCCAAGCAATCCAAGGGATAACTTTCTCCAACTTGGATCCCGCCCAAAGAAACCTGCTGCATAATTTATCTATTGAGGATAAGATTCCTTTGGGAACCCAAGTCAGACTAGCCCAATAGACTGGGATTTCCATTAGAACAAATTTTATTAACACTAACCTACCTGCCCTGGACAGCCACTTATAACTCCAAATGTTTTAGTTTGGATTCAATTTTTACAAGTATCCATTTCCAATCTTCGATCCTGTAATGGTCGGGCTTCAGGAAGAACCCCAGGTATTTAAAGGCATCCTCCAGTGATTTGACTTCAAAATTTAGGACCAACTCCACTCTGTGCACCAGCTCTTTCGACATACCTGTGCATGTGAGAGTGGATTTTCTCTCATTTATGCAGAGACCTGTTGCCTTCAGGAAAAGGTCCAAAATCTTCTTGAGCGTCCTACAGTCCTCTAGACTTCCATTGCTGAACAAGATTATGTCATCCACGAAAAGGAGGTGGGTGACCCAAAAGTTAACAGCTACTTCAATGCCTTTGAGAGTCCCCTATCTTTTTCTATCATGGATCATAAGACTGATGTTGTCTGCTGCTAGCAAAAACAAAAGCGGAGATAGCGGACATCCTTGACGCAGGCCACGTTCAGGAGTAAAAAAACTAGAGGCCGCTCCATTTATCAGCACAACTATGGAAGAAGAAGAAATGCAGCTCATAACCCATCTCACAAAATCATACCTGAAACCTAGATGTATTAGCAAAAGCCTAAGGTACAGCCAGCTGATTCTGTCATAAGCCTTTGACAGATTGATTTTCACAATGGCTCCTTTTTTTTCCCAATTTTTAGACTATGAAGAGTTTCTTGAGCCACTCCGACTGCTTCATGAATTTGTTTGTCGTCTAGAAATCCAAATTGCTCAAGTGAAATATTTCTGGAGAGGACAGGTTTAATCCTGGAGGCAATGACTTTTGCAATAATTTTGTAAACACAGGTGCACAGTGAAATGGTCCTGAATTCGTCGAAAGAAACTAGGAGATCAGATTTGGGAATGAGGGCTAGAAATGTGGCATTGAAAGGATGATAGATTGTTCCTGAATGCCTAGATTCTTCCACAATTGACACTAACTCGTCTCTAATGAATTCAAAAAAGTGTTGAAAAAATTTGACAGTCCAGCCATCTGGGCTTGGACTTTTGTCCTTTTGCATTGATTTGAGGATGTCTTCTACCTCCTCCTTAGTAATAGGTGCCATGATAGAATCATTTCTTTCCTCCTCTATGAACCTTGGGAAGAACTGCATGACTCTTATAACTTCTGCAATAGAAGCTTCCTCTGTCTCTTTGTAAAGGTTCTTGAAGAAATTGACTCCTAATGAGGAAAAATCTTCAAAAGAACGCGCCTGTTCACCATTGCCTTTCTTCATTTCCCAGATTGTATTAGAATTTTTCCTTCCTTTAGCATAATTCAGAAAAAACTTGGTGTTTTCATCCCTTGCCTACAACCAGATCGCTCTACCTTTTAAACTCCAACTTTCCTCTCTTTTTTGGAGGATTCTCCTCCTTTCCATCTCCAACTCTTGTAGTCTAGCTCGAGATTCTACTGTTCCATATCCATTACCACCTAGGGCTTCCAGGAGGGAAATCTCAGAGTTGAAAATTTCTAGTGTTTCTTCTTCCTTCAGTTTCTTTTGGAGGCCCCATTGTTTAGAGGCAACCTTCATCCTTTTTAAATTATCTAAAAAAATCTAGCTGCGACTCTCATCTTCATTGAAAACATCTTCCTTCCAAGTGTTATGGAAAAGACTGATAAAATTTGCATCTGAGAGCCAAGAGGCATTAAATTTAAAAGGAGTGCCTGGTTTGGTGAAAGCTCCCTTCACTTCTAGGAAGACAGGGAAATGATCCAAAAGACCACCTTCCCCGACCCAATGTCTAAAATCCTGTAAATTTTTTGCCAGCGATTCACAAAGCAGGAATCGATCAAGTTTCTTCCCAATCCATTCTTCTCCAATTCTTTGATTCCTCCACATCGAGTGAAGCTTGAGCAAGGGGACATCCACCATGAGAGAAGAGGCCAGTTTATTTTGAAAGAAATTAGAAAGGGGATCTGCCCTGGCTCTGACCCCCCAAGATTCTGTCTCCCCCAAAGAAAAATTGAGATCTCCTCCAATTATAAGATTTGGGTGTGACAAAAAATACTTTGCGAAGAAAGAGTTCCAAAACCTCTCCCGATCCAAAACAGGACCATAGACATTTAGAATAAGAAACGGGATGCAGAGTTCATTGGAGTAAAGTTCCACAGCCAAGACATTTTCTGATCCCCAACAGGAGATTTCTTGAAGGAACTTCGCATTGAAGCCCAGAGCCACCCCTCTCGAATTTCCATTCGCATCAATGGCATGGAAACTCCAACCCAGAAGGAGCTTAACGAGACATCCTGTAACTTCTTCCCCCTTCCCTAGAGTTTCTTGAATTAGGATAATGTCAGGTTTGTTGATCCTGACCAGATCCTTCAGAGCTAGCTTTTTGGGCAAACTAGCTAGACCCCTGCAATTGTAGGATAAGATGATCATTGGGAAACCTTAGGGGGTGTCCGCTTTTCTCTAAGCACCCCTGGTAGAGACATCTACTTCCCACCAGCAATATCGATGACCGCCTTCAATTGTGCCTTCAACAGATTAGTTTTCCTTCCTCTTAGCTTCCTCGGGCTTGCTGACACCATGTCAACTCCAGACCTCCCACAGTAACCCCTTTCCCCTTTCTGGTGGCCAAAGATCTAAGATTGTAGGGGGGTTCAGGCCTCCAGACACTAGAAGGAGTAGATAAGACAGCGTCCGTGGAACTAGAGGTCAACTTTGGAGAGGATGGAATAGTCATTATAACACTGTCTGAACAGGCTAGGCCCTTCCTCAGGTCTGGCAGATCATTCAAGAGCTGCCTAAAGGGGCCAGACTCATCACAGCATGTTTGAGATAAATCAATAGAAGAGCATATGGAAAAAGTAGGGGATAGAAGCAGACTAGCCTGAGCCGCCCCTGCCATTACAGAAACTGCTGAGGTTCCCATGAAAGACATCATGATTGAGATAGCCTTACTAGCTATACACCCAGGCTGATCATGTTCATCTTCCTCTGCTTACTCCGGACCCAACCCCTGACCTTCTTCCTGACGATCACTCTCCTTGATATGAGCCCCTTCTTTCTGAGTGAACAACTCCTGATTTGCCTCCAAATTTTTTCCTTTTCTTCTTTGTCTTCGGTGGCGACGGTGACCTAGTGTGCACTGGAAATCTGCTTTAGCTTGAGCTGGAACATGACCATGCAAGAGTTGATCTATCTCGTCTTTAGACAAAGGAGATAAGTCCTTTTGTATCCTTTTGCTCAAACAGTGATTATCTTCAATATTTTCAAGTGAAGGAGTATATAAATTTTCCTCATACTGCGGATCCATTTCATATAATTCCTGTTGACTATCAAGAGGCAAAACTCCTTCATCTCCCAACGTACTAAAATCTTGATCATGCTGCAAATTTTCCTAATCATCTTCATGCTACTGAAATGGGTTTTCACACAGGGCTTCCATGATCTCTTCATCCATGAAATTATCATCTTCATAATATTTTTCAAGGCTTTCAATAAAACCATCAGCATATTTGCAACAGTCATGAACTAAACTTAATGTTGGATAAGAGTCTTCAAACTTCTCCAAGAACATGGCATGAAAATCCTTTAAACAGTAAATACAAGCAGGCAACAAACTTTCATACCAAGATTGGGCTTCACCTTCTAGAGTGGCCAGGAATATCTTCATTAAGCAATCTTTAGGAAAATCAACCTTCAACTTGCAAATATACATGTGAAATCAAACTAGATGTAAAGCAGCGTCCTTCTTACCATCATCTTTAAACGTAGGCAGATTCCTTGACCAATCTACCTTCGGAATTTTATTTGGGAAGCCTGGAATGTGATCTCGGCTCATGGGAGCGTATCTTCTTGCAATCCATTCCATCTTGAAAATCTCAAAGCTATTGATCTTTCTGCAGTGGAGTCACCATGAAGCACTGATTGTTGGATTCTTCAGTGAATGGAGTCGCCAGGTGAATGATTTCAATTGTCTTCTTATGTATGATTGTTGTTCACCATCAACAATCAGATCTGAGCTTGATAGATGTACTGGGACAAAACAATCTTCAAGCAAACCATTTTTCCCCAGCGGAGTCGCCACTATGTTAGCACCTAAATCTGTCTTAAGCTAAAGGAAGGAAAAATTCAGGGTAACCACAAACCACGCTCAGTCTGGTAGCTAGCCCTACCAGAACAGGAGAGGGCTCTCTCCGGGTCACGCTCAGTGAATAGATAAACAATATGGTCTGAGATGACTTACAATGAATATTGATTTTAGGCTAGTAAATAGATATGGAAACAAGAAGCAATTTTTATAAATGACTGAGTTTCTCGGATGGTATGGGACCAACGAACAGTAATGAGCAGAGAATTTTACACAAAGACACAGATTACTTCGTGAGGCAAGACAGGTGGAAAGTCTAGCAATTAGTTTTGAAATAATGCGAGATGGAAAGATTTCTTAGGAGGGTGAAAAGGGCATAAACACATGAATCCTTTTCAAAAGAAGAAGAACACTGAATGTGAAACTTTCCCACAGGCAAAGCAATAAACATGAATTCTACCTTGTCTTACTTAGAAAATTTCACTGAAAATGAATATGAATGAACTGTGAAACATAACAAAATATATATCAAACATAAAGAGAACGCATTTTCTACACTCACAACCACATGAATCTCATGAAATAGAGCCATTGCCTTTCATTAATCCTCTGTCAAAATATACAATGAAGAATTGAGTTTCTCACCCACAGTCTCCCAGAAATTACAACCAACCAACCCTTTGCAAATGGTTTGCATACAATAAATAGACTATTCCATGAGGAAATAGAATGACCAATAGTTGGGGAGTTTTTCAAATCATTACGAAGTGGAAGTGGAAAGCCAACCATTAGTTACAGGTGCAACGTTACAAAAATGAGAAATGGCTTAGGTCACTGCTCGCCTTCCTTTGTCACTTGGATAGAAGCCTTAGTGGAAATACTTTAAATTTTGCCCGAGGTGCTGAAAAATGTGTAGTGTAGATGAGAGGGCCCACTTGGAGAAAGTCACGAATTGAAATATCGCGAAGCGGAAGTGATTTTGGCCTTTTTCTCTATATGCGCCACGCCCAAATCTATATGCACCGCACCACTTAGGAGGTTGTTTTGAGGTACTTGTAGGAGTCCACATTGTGCCCAACTATGATTGTTGGAAAGCCTGGCCTATCTACTTTCCAACCCAAGTAGAATTTCTAAATTTGGTGCTCATTTTCCCCTCCAAAACTTCATTCTCCCAATACTGCTCCGTTTGTGTCAAAATAGGGGCAGAGAGGTCATTTTTTTAGTGTTTTTGACCTCCTGGGGACTCAAATCATGCCCAAATTTCTTGTCCATGCACCAGCGGGCATGATTTTTCATGCTGAATCCAAAAATGCAAGCCATTTGTGATTTGTAGCCCCCAATCCTAAGCGTCGCGCCAGTGGCGCGGCGCACAGGGAGAAAACCCCTGTGTTGTGACCAAAAAATTGTCATGTGACCAAAATTGCCCCAAATTTCTTGAAATTATGGCTAGAGATCCTCTATGAGGTTCTATACTGGGCCACATAGGCTTCAGCCAAGATTCGAAGCCGATCTTGCTCTTTTTTCCTCTTTTGCCTCTTTGTTGCTTTTCTCAATTTTGCCTTCAAACTCCTTATCCAAGCCAGTGAACTCATGTTTCGTGCCCTGTAATGATAAACCATCCGCCTCAATATGGTTTTGTCCCTGTCAGCCTTCTCTAGCAGTCTCTCAAGGTGGATGTTGATGCACTCGAGCCAAGACTCTCGGTCATTGTTAATCTCTTGCTCTAATGGAGTGAGCTCAATCCTCCTATGTTGGGCAGCTTGACGATTCTCACGGATGCTTTGCAGCTCCATGATCTCATGCTGGTCCTCAAGCTGTTTGTTCCTCTGCTCCAAATACCTAATAATCCATTTGGCCCTCTCCAAATTGAGTGACAAGTCTTGGATCTCCGTTTTCTGCTCCTGGATGGTCCTCTTAAGTTTGGCACTCTCCTCATCTACATCATCATCATGAATGAGGATGAAATCGGTCTCTTGCTCACCTGATGGCCCCTCGTCATGCATGCCTCTTGCCCTTGTCCTGTACCTGTGTTGTCGATGCCGGAAGCGAGGCCCCTTCCACCCCAGGTGGAGATAACACTCGCTTTGCTGCTGCAAACAAATGCCTACTGCCTCTCTGATAGGTGATGAATACTAGCATAGTAGTGGTCTCATGGTGCTCATACTGATGAGAAGGACCACCTATCTCATGCTCAACCTCCGATAATACCTGTGAAGTGTTGAAGAGGTCACGGGAGATGAATTCATCTCAAGTAATGCCCTGTAATCCGAACTGATGATCCACCAAAATCTTAATAAGAGAAAAGTGATAAACATTGTTAATTTGTTGCTAAGGGGTCTTGTGCTGCATGAAGGTGTTCATCCTCTCTATGTTCCTGCAAATGAAATATGGGATGTTCATCATCAGTACCCTGGTAAAGTGCATGAGCAACCTGATGTGATAGGCATATAGACGAGAGAAGCTTCCCTCACAGCTGAAGTACTTCATGATCAAATTCATGAGTGGAGCATATTCATCTTTCAAATATTTGAATGGAAAGACTCTTTGGAGCTGCCTCAAGAAACTGGTCTTAATGTAAGGCTCATAATGCTGCCTATCAACCTTCTGTTTCTTGTGCCACTGTTCTCCAACATTTGGTATGTCAGTTGCTAATGAGACAGTTTCGGGTGTTAGTGTGAAGGTGATCCCGGTCAAGATAGAGTGGTCTCCATGTAGGTGAAGCAGAAAAATATGGGCCAACTCATGATGAACTCGGAAATTAGCTACCCATTTACAAAACTCAAAACATGATAGATGCTGGAAACATGACATAGCAAGAGGGCAGGCTTGTAATTCTGTGAGGGTGGTTGGCTCATCCCTAACATGTTTGCCACTTTTGTGATGTCTCCGGGGAGCCTGTTCTTCCGAGGATGAATCACTTTGGGTTTCCATCTCATACTCTGATGAATTATTAGATGCCATGACTGTTGTATGTGTACTGTGCTTGGACTGTCCTTTGATGATGGTATGAAACTAGGTGTTGTTGTGATATCTGCCACCAAGGGGAACAATGCAAAAAGGGAGTGTTAAGAAGGGGAATAATATGATGGGAATAGGGGTTATACGGGGGGAATTTTGTTTAGGGACATGTAGGAGGGTTTGGGGAATTTATAGGGTAGGGTTTTGGGGTTTACATTGACCAATGAGTGGAGGGATAGGGAATATGGGTTTAGTAATGTTTTAGGGTAGGGAAAATAGGGAAAAATGAGATAGGGGGGAAGGGAACAATGGAAAGAAGGGGAACAATGAGAGGGAGGAGGAGCCTTGGCACCAACACCACAAGTTTGCAACCCTAGAGCAATGGCTTTAATGTTTTCAAGAGGTAGGGTTTTGGTGTTTTTTATTGCAATTATACATAGCGATGAACCACCATATGTTCACAAAATTTGATGAGCAAGCCAAGACATAGACCCTGTTGTGTAGGTAAATCCTCTCTGCAGAAAGAGGCGATCCCACTAGCCTAAATGTGGTCTAGCAACAATCAAACAACGCTAACACGCAGGTTCCTAATTGCAAAGTAAAGATCGATGATGAGGGCCTACCTCGAATCCAACGCTAGTATTTGTAGAAGACTCGTCGCTCCCGTTCTTTCACTCCAACTGGTCACAATCCCCATGATTCTCATGAACGGACACCTGCACATGCAAAGAACAACACAAATACAAGCTTAAAATCCAAGAAATGCAACTATATATCAATCAGAAAGGATATAACTCAAACATCATTATAAAGACAATAAGATTGGAATCATAATGATAGTCGTCTATTATTATTGATAAACAAAGAAGAATACAACCAAGTTCTGACGTCAAATCCTCCTTTGGTTGGTGATCAGCAACACATGCCTTGCAAAGCTTGTTGGGAATGGGGAACAAACCTCTCTCTCCTTGGTTACTTGGACAAAGATCTCCTCATTAAAGATATAGCCTTATAGGGATGAACAAGGCCTCTTGAAGCATGAGCTTAGCATTTCTCAGACTTTGGGACTTAGAATTTGGAGCTTGAAGAGTAGAATTACTAACTAGCTTGTCAAAGGCAAAAGGACAAGCTTATATAGAGAGGAGAAGGAGATAGGATCATCCACAAGATTCATGGGATTGGCTTTATCCCTAAGAAGCTTCCATGAGAGGTGGAGAAATACTTCCCTTCTATGGAGATTCGAAGCCCAACTGAACTAACTTAAGCTGGAATCAGTTCATGAATAGGTTAGGAAGAACCTTCGTAAGTTGGTTCGTTAAAAACTTTACCCAACAAGGTTGGCGCGAGTGCAACTCTGAGACAGAGCGCCAGCTGGCGCGCCCTCTTTGGAGGATTTACCCCATTGGCGCAAGTGATACACTGTGGAATAGCGCCAATGGAAAAAGGGATATTTTTATGGGTATTTTGCAAAATGTGTCTTCAGGGAATATGAAGTACATACTCAAGGGGATACAATGCAAGTGTTTTCAGGTTATGTCACTTCTTACAGGTCCCGGAATAAGTCCTCCAATGTACGGGAGAAAGGGTAACAGGGATGGTGACAAAATATTGTGTAACAGATGCCCCCTACAGCATGAGGCCCAAGAGAGAGAGGGGTGAAATGCTTTACAAGAACATGGTCGACTGAAAACACGGCCGCCGGAGAACCTACATGAGAAGTACAACTGATATCTCAAGTACATGATGTATGTGGTATGGGCGCAACCATCCATAGCAGAGTACATAAAAATCTGGATCCAAGGTATGGGCACAGCCATCCAGCGAGGATCGATGAATAGACTCAGGAATGGTCGCAGCCATCCAGTGAATGAGTCATGTAATGATCATAATAATCCACAAAATCATAACCTGGATCTCAATAGACAAAATCCAGGGTCTTGTGGTCCATCTCAACCCGAACAAAGTACAAGTTCAAGCATGCGAATATAGGAGTTGAAGTCAAACATGCAGGAACATCGTCTAATTACCAGTCAATGATGAAAATTGTTAACAGACGCGAGAGGTACCATCAATAATGACAATGGTCCTCAAGGTACTATAGGTACAATCTACGGCATGCGAATCAGTGAGCCGGTGTCGAACACCAGTAGAATCATTCAATCAGAGGCCAATGATGAAAACCTCGCGTCGAACACGAAGAACTTGCCATTGAGGCATGCAGGCTCCAAGGCACCTGAAGGGAGTCTCTAAGTCAACTTCCTGGATAATGAGCTGAAGTCGACAGGAAATGAACTTGATTGAAGGTGGGCCATAATGTTTCCCACATCATCGACACGAGACAGAGAAGGATAAGATGTTTTGTGTGAGGTATCAAAGGGAGGTTGAGTATTCTGCAGAGGTCAACTTCTCTTGAACATATGGGCGGCACGACAATGGACTTGGCAGTATTTTACATCAAATGATCAGGGGTCATGGTGACAGGGCAATGAGCAGATGAGAGGTCAAACAGGATAACCCAAACCCACGGAGGCAAGTGTAACAACAAGATGAGATGTCCCCACCCAAACACGAATGCAGACAAGTGCCATGTTCAAGAGCGACATACTACCGACGCGACAATAATTGTGGTTCCTTTTTCCCCAGCATTTCCGGCGAGTACCCCAGTTATTTTTTGATGACAAGCTTGATGGGGATAGCATATACTTGAAAGGTGTCATTTCGACGGAATACCATGTCATTAAGTTTTAATGAGTCTGACAAAGGAAGAACTCGGCATATTTTCATGTTTAGAGAGTTTGAAAAGATGGCGGAAAAGTAAACTCCAAGGGTGTCCTTTTTCTTAAAGTTGTGCCTCTCGAGCCCAAAAAGGTATAAAATAATGCTCGAAAGAACCGCCCGACCATTACGATCGAGGAGTACTTTTCATGATTAGTGGTTTCAACCTGAAAAAGTAAAATAGCGATCTAAACCACGTCGTTTTGTAACCATTAACGAGCCTAAAATGACAAGGGCCCAACAATATTTTCGTCTTTACAGGGTCAGAAAAGAGCTTAAAGGTGACCACCTCTTATTTACATTTAACGAGTCAAGAGGAATAACTTGGCAATCTTTTCATCTTTAAACGATCAGAAAAGAGCTGAAAGCAGACCTCCATTTTTATTCTCTTTAACGAGTCAAAAAGGGAAAAAATACTTGGCAATCTTTTCATATTTTATGAGTCAGAAAAGAGATTAAAGGAGACTCGTCCTAGAGGAACGAGTGGTATAAAGGGTAGCAACTGGTTTCGGCAATGGTGGAACTGTTCAAAACATGTAATGGTCAAGAGGTTGGCTAACAAAACCACTCATAACTGCGGTCCCTCAGGAAAGGAAAACAAGCAAGTGAAAGCATATGATCGGCCAAAGAGATGGTGGCAATGGGATGAAAACAACCAAGGCTCATCTAACAGAATTGAGTGGCAATCACAAGATGTACATCGGGTATGGGTTCATTTTTACACAAGCTTGAACCATGGAGAACTCTGCTTGGATTCGGTTTCATGTTTACACAAGCTTGAAATGAAAAACTATGTTTGTTATAAGTTTGCATGCCCCCAGCATAATGACACAAAATGAGGTACATGCCCCCCAAGCTTCATTGCATTCAACAAAGTGGATGGAATGAAGGTTCACTTTCGAGATCTTGGAAAGACTTGACTTTTATTTTACGAGATCTTAATCAAAAGACTCGATTTGGAAAGGGAGTTGTTTCATTTTTTAATGAGGTTGACACAGTAAAAGAATTATCCTCATAACCCTTGCTTCATATTTTAACGAGCTTGACACAAGATCAGGAACTATGCTCGTCTAGACCCAGTTTCATTTTTTAAGGAGCTTGACATAGGAAAGCGAACTATGCTCCGACCAGACCTAGTTTCATTTTTTAAGGAGCTTG
>APFE031149771.1:34118-69356 GCA_000404065.3 Pinus taeda
GACCTCTAGAATGTGAGCATTATGTTCCAATGCGTTGTTAGATTCATTCGGTTTATTTTAAAGTTGATCTTGTGTTAGGTTTCGGTTTTCAGGTCCTACCGTATGTAATCTCTCAAAATTCCCTAAATGCAATCTATATGCCAAAGCATGTCATTTCATTCGATGAATGCTAGTTATGAGAGAGTTTGAGGGCTTTCACGCAAATGAAACGATCACAAAACAACAAAGAACTCCCCTAATGCAGGTAATGCAAATTAACAAACTTTTCTTTAAGATCACTAATCACTAATTGAAATGAAAAGTTCTAATTCTCATTAACTAGTTCAAAGCAAAAGAGATTTTTTCTTTTTGATGATGGCAAAATGCACTAAACAACTTTAAGAAATAACACAAACAAATTATATTCAATACAAGCACATTCAGTTCCTCAAATCACAAATCAAACATCCAAAGAACAAGAAAGATCCCAAAGACAACGATGAGCCGTGTGATCTAGGCTCAAAGTGAGATGAAGTGGAATTCAAGTGAAGCCAAAGCAAGTCACCCAAATAACGCAACAAAATGATTCACAACTACCAAACAAGTGTAAGGGAGCAAATAAAGAGTTGACTGGACCACAAAAAGATCAAAACACCTGAGGAAGGCTCGACACACAAAGCCACTAGATGCCCTAGGGCTAGAAATGTGAAATCGATAGAAAAAAAAAAAACAAACACCCAAAGGGTAATGATCAAAGCCAGTCAAAACACACTCAAGTAGTCTGAAAAAGGTACCTAGGACAAAACCCAAGCTCAAAAAGTTCACAGCCAAGTAAACTTCAAAAGTTTCCAGGCCTAACGTGACTGTCAGGCTACAACAAGGACCTTTCAAGAATTGGCGCGGGTTGTAAATGTGCAACTTGCGCCAACTGGCGCGACTGTAACGCTATAAACCAGCACCAGCCGAGTTTTCTATGGAAAAATAAAAACAAAAGAGCCAAGGCCAAATCAGCAATACCTAAGTACACCAAGAAGCAAGAATCAACACAGGCATTCAACCCAGAAAGCTAATCAAGTAGGAGAAACAAATAAACAACCAAGAAAGAAGGCAAGTTCCAAGCCATTCAGTTCGTAAACCAAACCGGAGATGGACTGAAGTGGCGTTGATCTACTTTGCTAATGCAGAGCAATAGCGTTTCGAAGGCTATCTAGCCATACTTCAGGCTTCCTCTAAAGTTTACAAATCAAACAACAAGACAAAACAAACAACAAGGCAAAAAGCCAACTCCCCAGTGGAGTCACCAAATTGTTGTGTAGGTAAATCCCCTCTGCTGACAGAGGCGATCCCACTAACCTAAATGGGGTCTAGCAACAATCAAACAATGCTAACACGCAGATTCCTAATTGCAAAGTAAAGAGCGATGATGAGGGCCTCCCTTAAATCCAACGCTAGTATTTGTAGAAGAGTCGTCGCTCCCATTCTTTCTCTCCAGCTGGTCACAATCCCCATGATCCTCGTGAACGGACACCTGCACATGCAAAGAACAACACAAATACAAGCATAAAATCCAAGAAATGCAACTATATATCAGTCAGAAAGGATATAACTCAAACATCATTATAAAGACAATAAGAGTGGAATAATAATGATAGTCGTCTATTATTATTGATAAACAAAGAAGAATACAACCAAGTTCTGACGTCAAATCCTCCTTTAGTTGGGTGATCAGCAACACATGCCTTGCAAAGCTTGTTGGGAATCGGGAACAAGCCTCTCTCTCCTTGGTTACTTGGACAAATATCTCCTCATTAAAGATATAGCCTTATAGGGATGAACAAGGCCTCTTGTAGCATGAGCTTAGCAATTCTCAGACTTTGGGACTTAGAATTTGAAGCTTGAAGAGTAGAATTACTAACTAGCTTATCAAAGGCAAAAGGACAAGATTATATAGAGAGAGGAGAAGGAGATAGGATCAACCACAAGATTCATGGGATTGGCTTTATCCCTAAGAAGCTTCAATGAGAGGCAGAGAACTACTTCCCTTCTATGGAGATTCGAAGCCCAACTGAACTAACTTAAGCTGGAATCAGTTCATGAATAGGTTAGGAAGAACCTTCATAAGTTGGTTTGTTAAAAACTTTACCCAACTGGGCTAGTGCGAGTGCGACTCTAAGTCAGAGTGCCTGCTGGCACGCCCTCTTTGTAGGATTTCCCCCATTGGCGCGAGTGATACACTGTGGAATAGCGCCAATGGAAAAAGGGATATTTTTATGGGTATTTTGCAAAAGGTGTCTCCAGGGCATATGAAGTACATACTCAAGGGGATACAATGCAGGTGTTTTCAGGTTATGTCACTTCTTACAAGTCGCGAAATAAGTCCTCCAATGTATGGGAGAAAGGGTAATAGGGATGGTGACAAAATACTGTGTAACAGACCCTACTTGTCAATTTGAAGGGTTTCCAAACGATTTGTGGCAAACTTGGAACAATTTCAGGCCTTTGTGGGTGTGCATTGCGCAGAAAACCCAGTGCGTTGTGCAACGTATGTGCACCATTCCCTTGTATTTTTACCACTGCAGGGTCACGCTTTGTGTGCCGCGCTCTCTATGTGCGCCACGCCCCTCTGTGTGTGTGCCGCGCTCCTGAAAATGACTCCAACCTCTCCTAAAGTGCGTGCTTTTCTCTCCCAATGACTTTGCAATGTTTCTCTATGACCTTGATTTGCACAATGACTTTGTTTGCTTATGGAAACTTCTATATAAAGACTTTGAATTCATGGGTTTAATTTTTTCTTCTTCAAAAACCACTTTGCTAATGTCTTGTTTTGGCACTTTTCACTGATTTAATTCAACGCTGTATTTGACTTTTCCCTTTGAATTTTTAGCTAGAATGATGAAATTTTCAGCTCTTTTTGCAGGGGTTGTATGACAAGCCATTTGGCCATGGAAACCATGACTGCGCCTGAAGAGATCAACTAGAGACTTTTTTGAAATTTATCCCAAATGACACATTGTTTGACTTTTCTTCAAAACAGAGTTTTGAAGAACAGTCGTAATCTGTCAACATAACGATGAAAATATTTGAATCATAATTTGTGAGGGCCTCCCTCTGGCCTACATGGCTTTATTGGACATGGTTGAAGACCAAATTGACTAATCCCTAGACCTAATGACCGAAAATGAATCTTGTCCATTAAGGGATCAAACATTGACTGTTATGGACTTTGGTGAACCTTGACAAAAAGACCTAAGCCAGCAGGTGCCAGACATGAGGGAAATGACTAACAAGACCCTTTTCTGTCAGATTATGGCATGCCCCTAGCAGAATGCAGCTGAGTGAATGGAGCGGGACTCCCAAAAATGAAATGCAGAAAGAGTTTTGATCTCTGACGGAGCACTGACAAGACCGACTCTAATAGAATAGATATGAAACAAAACCAAGAAACGACTTTGTTTCATATCTGTTCATTAATGCAAATCTACACTACCTAAATTTAAAAAATTTAACCTTCTATAAGATGTGAAAATACTATGGAATTCTTCCATGGTTTTTTACAATGATGCTCATAATGAATATTTATGTCTTTTACCTCGTACATGAGTGCAGAGTTGGCTTATTGTGGTTTTGAAATGCAATGCAGGAACCTGAAAAATATCCCATACCTCGATGTCTCACATCCCCACTCTTTCATCTCCATATGATACGTGTTTATGTAGACATAACTGAATTTCATGAAAGGGAAATCAATGTATTAGGTCACTTTCTTTAGAGCATACCTTCTCTAGAGATGATGGAACTATGTTTATTTGATGACTTGAATTATGACGATCCATGACATGTAAAGTTTTTGGAAGAAGTGATTTATTTGAATAGAGTTTCAAAACAAGAAGGGATATTTATATGAGCATATTCCTTTTAAATACAAGCTTCAAAATCGTTGACCAGTAAAAAGACTTTATGGCTTGATTTTTTTTTCTTTATGAAAGGGTATTTCCAATGCAGGTTGTATGTGGATATGAAGATGAATTCTACTGCGGATATGAGGATGTGGACACCAATTCAATGACCTACTTAGTCTTGGGAAACATCAAGTTTGGAAGCAGATGGAAGTCTCATGGAGTGGGTATGCGACATTTTGCCCCATTTTCATTTTGTTTATCATTCATTGTTTGCACTGCTTTCGACCAGGAAAGGTAACATTTTCAATTGCTTTAGACAAGCCTCCTATAGGATTAGGATGCTCGCAATGAGATTTGAACAATTTTCCAATACGCCCTGTCAATTTTGGATTGTCATTGTGGGTTATTGCTTGAATTGTTATTTGGTTTGACATTTGATTCATAAATAAATGCCTTGCTTTTATTTATTATTTGTATGTTAATTTTTAAAAATATTTAAGAAATTTGTCTTCAGTAGCCACACTTCAAACAATGGATTTCACACTACCAGGTTTAAGGTTTGGGTTATGTATTTGGTTAAAATTTCCCAAGCTTTATATCATATCACAAGTGTTAGGTTTGGGTTATTTATTTGGTCAAAATTTCCCAATATTTATATCATATCTCAGCCTTTTGAAATTCATGCCTTCATGCCATTCGAATGTAATGCATCACGATAAGGATGAGCCCTATTAAGCTCACCAACTATGTTACTATGCTTAATGAATCATAGATTAAATGGACTCTGAATCTATCTCTTTTCCTTGACTAAATAGTATTAAGCAAACTCCTCTTAGTCAATTTCAACCCCAAGTCATACTCAAAATTTTGACATGTGAATAACATTAGCTTGGCAGCAAGTTTGACACCAAAGTCCTTGCAAGTCAAACAAGACTGTCCATTTAAAAAAAAAATGATCATATCCTTAAATTGTTAGCCCTTGGACTCCCTCATTAAAGAGAATATCATTCTATGATCTTGATAATTGGTCTATCAAAATTTTTATGGGGCGAAATATGAGTTAAGGAGTAGTGAAAGCAATTTTTCTTGACATTTCCTAGAATATTTTGAACTTTTAGGGGCACATCACGTGACACTACCATCACCACACCATCAATTTTTGGTAAAGTTCCACTACAAGAGGCATCCACTAATTCACGTTCCTCAACCCATGACCATAAAGATGATTCTTCCTAAACATTTTTCCTAGATGATGATAAGGATATATAGTCCTTATCATCATCAAGTATGGATTTTCTTTCTTCACCAGTGCTCCACTTTCCCCCTTTCAATTTTAAATAAGCATCAATTTCTCTTGCATGCTTCCATCTGACTACAAAGTCACGCACATAACTGACATCCTCGTCTTGATCTTGGTTCTTATGCTTCTCTACTTCTTCTAAGCTAAGTAATCGGAAAACCATTCCCTACCACCACAAATAGATAAACCATTTTTCCTACACTATCTTTCAAGGTCCACAAGAGGAATACTAAAAAATTCTCAAGTTGGTGCTCCCTCTCTAATCACCAGAGAAACATCTTGATCTGGACCAAATCTGTCTATTATTTCCATATGCTTGGCTTTAGAATTATCAAGTTCCTTCAATGGTGAGGCATCTCCACATATTGAATGAAAAGGAGGGGCTCCTGAATTTCCAGACCGAAGAAAGGTATCTCTCATTCCATTCACATAAGCATCTGAAAAGAGAAACCAAAAAAAACTTGGAGAAATTTCATCACTCTCTCTTGCAAGGATGCCATAATATAAATGTGAAAAAATTCACAAAATGATCCACACAATCATTACACTAATTATGATATACATTTTTTTACGAGTAAAAATTACAAGCTACCTTGCTAATTGATGACCAATAAGGCACTTGATGTTCATACATGCTTTGTTTTCATCATTACTATCATCAACATCTTTTATTATTTAGAGTGATATTTTTTGAATTGGCAGGTGTGTTTTCCCACATTTCTATTTTTATATCGCACACAACTAAATCTTGCTACATTTGTCCTCCTCTACTTCCCTAGGTTATATGTGTTAAAGAGGGTACAAAACACTAATGATATGTTATTTTTCCATAAGTTCTCATTTTTTGGATGGATTTTGTGGAAATTGTATTCATGCCAATTATGTGGTAGGAAACAATGTTCCATTATTCTTTTTTATCATCTCTTGTTTATGAGTTAGCATGCTTCTATTATACTAGTTCATTATAGATATGTCATGTAAAGATCAACTTGAGTGGGTTTTACATTTGATTTCCATTGTAGTCAACAAATGAATATATAGTTTTATGTTAGGTTGGATGATGGGATGACACATTTGGATTTCCACTAGTGATCTCTTTTTCATATACTATCACAAGTGCACAAATACAAACTCACTTTTATTTTTACGTGGATAAGAAAATGATGACAACTTTGTATTTTGTAGTGACAAGGATAAATATGTATTGGAGCTAGACCTTGAGCCCTTCAATTCATCATTTCCTCACCCAACATGACCATCTCCTATTGGTATGGAGTTCAATTTCTGAACCAGCATTGTCTTTAATACTATTTCATGATAAAGGAAGAACGCAACCATTGTTGGATTTCCTTCAATCACATAGATACCAAAGCCGTGTCATTTTTATTTCCTTGGTTAATATATTGGATCATTGTGTTTGATAGTTAATTCATTATTATTCTATGCCAATAAATCTCTATCAAACAGCAGAGAAGGATGACCTAGCTATTTTAGAGATATGTAATATGAATTAATTAAAAATTCACAAGGTTATTTCAATTCTCATATTTCTATTTCACGTCTTTAGAGAAAAACATATATTCAAACACCAACTCAAATAAAACCAAACTAAAATAGAGAATCCTAGTTATGAAGATGTTTCTCTCTCCATACCTTATAATGACATTATTTTTTTGAATTATACTTAAATTTCATTGATAATAACCTGGATTTACATATTTCTTTTAGCACCAAATTGACATCATGGTAAACATAAGAATATCCCATTAAATATGACCTAAAGATGATTCAAAGAATATCACCTTTAGTCTGAGCACGTGGCACAATAATTTCTGAGGTGTGAAGTTTTATTAGAGGTACTATTTGTTTGTTTTTTTTGGTTAGAAAATGGTTTTCTTTTGCTTTTACATGACTTTCAATTTATCATATCTAGCATGTCGATAAATGGGAAAGAATAATGTGTGACATTTATCTTGCAGAAATTGATGTGAAATGAAAGGATATAGAGTTTAACCAAGCTACAATCCGCTTTGGTAAAGACAGAGGGACATCTTAAAAAGTTAGCTAAGAATACACCATATCAAGATATCACAACAAGACAAATATTGATATTGTAGAAATTGTTAGAGGACCTCATTGAGGTCAATTTTTTTGATGTCCTACTTGATTGATACATTTCCATAACGGGAAGGCTTTAAATACGAATTAATATGTTCTCAAAACAAATAATATTCAAAACTTATACATATAAAAGATAAAAACAAATGTCAATGCCTTCATTTGATTGTTACTTGACTTTGGTGGGGGCAAGCTACATGAAATTTGATTGGAAAGAGGATGGGGAGACAATATAGAAATTGTGTATTGGATATGATTCATTTGTTGTTGGAGATCCTTTAGGCACTTCATCCATCGACTTTGGAAATGTTTCTAGTAAGTATTCCTATGGTTTTAATGTTGTGATTCTTTCACCTCATGGTTATTTTGGGCAAGAAAATGTTTTAGAAATGCCTGATAAGATATCAATGGACAGGTAAACAATTTTTTTATAATTGCAATGTCTATTTCATGATATCCTCTCTTTATTGTTTGATTTTATTTTGAACGTTTATTTTGATTTTGCTTTGTATTTTAACTATGAAATTGAAAATGCTTGGTATTATGTCCATTTAAACAACAACCAAAGCTTGAAGATGAAATTAGTAGTACACGATATTGATTGAAATCCTTTTAATTGTTTTGTGTTGAAAGATTTTCATGACTATTAGAAAAGTTTACTTTCATGTTGTAATTTGAGCACATGTTGTTTATATACTTGACCAAGTTCATGCATTAGAGAGAAAACTTTCGTTGCAAATAAAATGAAAAGGATTAGACATCACACCTCAGATTATTTGTTTTCACAAGTTATTTATAGCTTGAGATTTTTACCATGTAACTTAGTTGGCTTGATTGTGCCTAAGCTTTCCCTAAAGCTTGAATACTAAGTTACTAAGGTGTTATTTTTTATAGTGACATTTATTTGTTTATACAGGTCATCTGGCCACATAGTGGCCACTATCACTCAACTGAAGAAAACTTGTTTGAGTTAAACTTGATTTTATGGGGAAGAATGGCTTTAACATTGTTGATGTTGAGGTATATGTAATATAAATCCTTTATAGACTATGTTTGTATATATTATAGTGTTCATCGTATTTCATTTCTTACACTCTGCACTGTGTCTTATTCTTTTTTCAAAAAAGGAACTCAATAATGATGGTAAGCAGCAGGATTTGAAGAAATATGAGAACAAGCGATAAATGCAAAAAGAGAGAGAAGAGAACCAGTCTAGTAATACCCTTAAAGCCAATATCTTGCATAATACACACACATAGAGACTGATGTTCAAGTCTTCATAGTTGATGAATTCACTGGCATGACTTGGAAACACAATGATAATGTTTTGTAGTGATGAAACAACATTTTATTTGTAAATTGTAGTCGAGCCAATGTTAAGTTGGAAACTCATATTGTAATACTTGAAATTTCATATAATATAACTTATGTGGTTGAAATTATTTATAGTTGCACTTGATATTGTTTAGTATTTTAACTAACGTATGTAATTTTGAATTTTCATATTAGATGAACCAGTGCACATTCTATGTTGTTTTTTTAATTTAGTCACAAAATCTTACTAATTAATTTATGTTGATTAATAATGAACACATAATATCAATCTTAAACTACTAAATTAGTAGTTTATATTGATTAATGATGAACACAAATAATATGAATATACAACTAAATTAGTCATTTATAATGATTATTAATGAAAATAAATGAAATGAATATAAACTACTAAATTAGTCATTTATATAATGAATATGAAACTACCCAAAAAAATAGAAATTACTATTGCAAATGATTAATTTTTCATTAAAAGTGACAACTAAATTTTGCATATATATGACTATTAGTAACTAATTTACAGTATCTTATAACACGACAAACATTTAGTCATATTTCTTTGGTCATTAATTGGTTTCAAACGACGACTACAATTTGCATATATATGACTATTAGTAGCAAATTTATAGTATCTTATAACACAACCAACATTTTGGTCATTAATTGGTTTTCTCAAAAGATCACATAGTAATATATTTAATTGTATATTTGGTCATTAATTGTGGCAATTAATGACTAAATCAATGACCAAATTAATGACTAAATATACTACTAGATGATAAAATTGAGACAATCTAGTAATGACTAAGCTAAAAACGACTAAAAGTTGGTCACGTTATAAAACACTGTAAATTAGCTACTATTAGTCACCAACTGAAAAATGGTCATTTATATGCAAATTTTAGTCATTGTTTTAGTAACTAATTAGCCATTTTGTGCTAGTGCTTGTTAATTATCTAGCCAATCCCTTTCCCTAACCTAGGTCTCTTCCTATACCAACTCCATTAATGTAAAACAAGAAAGAGAATAAATCTTTCTACAAAAAGGCTACTCTCTTCTAATGATTGAAGAAAATCCACCCCCAATTACAGTTACATAATTTTTTTCCATGCTTGATTGAAAATGTCCTAAAGCCCAAACACCCTAAGGTTAAACCTAGAGAGAATATCAAATATCTATTTCATCAAAGGAATTTCAAGGAGCCAAGGTGGGTTCCATTGGAGTCGATTTTTCATATGTGCACCATTCAATGTTTGCATCAATTTTCCCCTCTTCCTGCAAATGAAACCTAGCAATAGTTAGACATTCATTATATCAATTTCTTTGCAAAGAGAACTATGTCTGCTAATGTAATGTTGTTGAGCTCTAACCTAACCTTTGCAATATTACTCAAGAAAGTTGTTGTGTAATTTGGTTGAGGATGCAAAGCCTGAATGAAATTCCAATTGCTAGTTGTGTTGAAATATGGTAGTAAGAATATTCCAATTTAATTTGTCCTTGAATTAAATTGTGGATTAAAATCATATTTAATATTAACAACTACTTGGAAATAATTAATTAATTTATTTTAAATTAATTAGTTATAGAAATTCAAGTTAGAAGTCTTTCTTAAGTCATGCAAGAGTTATCCCTTAAATTAAGGAGATAAGATTGAGTTATACTTGAGTTGTAATTATTTAACTCAGTTTACTGAGTTAAGTCCAGTTAAATTAGCTCCAATCTGTTTGAGGAACTAATAGTGAGTTAACAGTCATTTGATGCATTAATGCACTCAACTAGTGCTACTCCAGTTAACTGAAGATTCCCTCATCAGAAACTCATGCATGTATATTCTGAGAAATACCCAGTTGAGATTAATGTTCAAGGACAGTGTACTATCAGTTGCATGTGTTTTCTCATGGAGAAAACTCATGCATGCAATCAAGGATTCATCCTCGAGGATTGCGCAGTTTTGAAGTTTTGGTTTTCCACTTGGTAATAGGCAAATCATCCAAAAGGAACAACGCAAGGAAATAGGAGCTTGGAAGGCAGAGAGGAAGGCTGGAGAGAAGCCAAGATTTCCTGTGAGCATTTGTGAGGATTGTACTGAGAGTTGGCTAGCTGTGAGAGCTAAGGCTTTGTATAATTCCTATGTATTTCCACCATGTACAATAATACAATAGTGTGGGGTTTTTTTTTAGGCTTTCCCCAAAGTATTTTCAAGTGTATTGTGCCATTGATTCTTCTTCTTGTAGTTATATTGTTTAGCTCGATTTCTAAGCTTCCACAAATTGATATTAGAAGTAGTTTATAGTATTCTTCTTTGATTTATATTGCATTATCGAGTTAGCCTATCACAGATTTTCTACATGGTATCAGATTTGTGAACAATATGTTGAAAAGAGAATTCGAAGTTTGAAGTTCGGGGTTACAGCTATCATACTTCAAGGTTAGCCAATGGAGTTCTATGGCTTGAGACTCGAGTATGCCTTGGAAGGTAGCTCGAATTACATAGCATGGAAAGATAGAATGGAGGTTGTATTAGAAGACAATGGCTTGAAGGAATTCATTGATCGAGAAATCCCAAAGCCAGCTTCAACTAATGCACAAGAGTTGGCTGAGTGGAAGAATTGTGGGGCAAAGGTGAGATGGATCATCCTTGAGGGAGTTCGAGACCATATTGTCTCGAGTCTCCATGGGAAGGATACTCCATTTTCAATGTGGAAGACATTGAAGGACCTCTACCAAAATAGTAGCAACTAGAGGAAATTGGTGCTCAAGGATAAGCTTCGAAGAATGAAGATGGAGAAGGGTGATACTATTTCCACATATCTTAACAAGCTCACCACCTGCAAAGATGAGCTTGGCAGTGTGGGAATAACTACTACCGATGATGATATGGTGATCCTCTCTCTCCTTGGCCTTACAAAGAGTTGGAATAGCTACCAAGACTTTATGAATGGAAGGGAGAAACTGTCGGATTGGGAATGACTGTGGTCAGATCTTATGCAAGAGGAGATAAGGAGAAGCACATGAGATGGTTCTTCATCCAAGAATGATGATGAAGAAAATCTAGCCTTAGCAAGTAACGAAAGGAAAGGGAATGGGAAGGCTTCCCATTTCAAATCGAATTATTCTCATGGAGGGAAGAAGAGTGACATGTCTAAAGTAATATGCTTTAATTGTCATAAGATGGGACAGTATGTGACCAATTTCCCATCGAAGAAGTCCAAGAAGGGATCCTCAGAAGGATCAGAAGCTGAGGCATTAGCCTCTCAGTCCAAAATGGACTTTACCCTCGTCGCATGCATGGTGTCATCGATGATGGGTTGTGTCTAGTATCTTGACAGTGGAGCCTCATTCCACATGACTAGTGATAAAAATTTATTCAGTGCTTTGGAGGAGAAAGACCTCAAGATGCGCATAGAGATGGGTGACGATGGAAGGTATAATGTTTCAGGAGGGGGCATGATTACATTTCAGAGGGAGCATGGAGCTGCTCTTACCTTGACATATGTGATGCATATGCCTAAACTGAAGAAGAACTTGGTATCAATCGTGATGTTGGAGGACAAAGGCTATGATGTTGTCTTCAGTAAAGGAAAGGTGTTCCTAAGACACATAGCCACAGGTCAAACCAAGAGGATAGGGATTCGGGTGAAGAATTGCTATAAACTAGAGGTAGATGATTGTGGAGCATTGAGTACGAAAGCAGAATTGATGCAAAGCCAAGAGATTGGCAAGTTGTGGCACATATCATTGGGCCATTTGCATCATGGGGCTTTGAAGATAATGCAGCATATATCTACAGGACTTCCCAAAGGTAAACTTGAGCAAGTTAACACATGCAAAGGTTGTACATTGGGAAAGTACACCAAGTCTTCCTTTCATGATCAAGACAGTCAAGTAGAGGTTATCTTAGAGCAAGTTCATACTAATTTGTGTGGACCATTCTCGACGAAATCCATAGTGAAGCAAAGGTATTATGTGATTTTCATTGACGACTATTCTTATAAATTCTAGATTTATTTCATGCAGAAGAAGGACGAAACCTTCACAAATTTTTGTGAGTTCAAAGCTTTGGTCGAGAAAGAGTCAGGGAAGAAGATCAAGGCCTTAAGAAGTGACAACAGTCGAGAATATGTCTCTCAAAAGTTTAAGGACTTTTGTGCAATGGAAGGAATTAAACAAGAGTTAACGGCACCTCATAACCCACAGCAAAATGGGGTGGCCGAGAGAAATAATAGAACTATTGCAGGGGCAGCTCGGGCAATGCTGCATGACCAAGGCCTACCACTTCACTTATAGGCTGAAGCATGCAACACAGCAGTCTATTTGCATAGTAGAAGCTCGCATCGCATACTTGGGATGAAGACACCAGAGGAAGCTTTCTCCGGGAAGAAACCATATGTGGGTCACTTCAGGATCTTTGGCTCATCGGTATATTTCCATGTGACAAAGGATGCATGGAATAAGCTTGAGAAGACAGCAGAGTTGGGGATATTTGTGGGGTACATTGATACACCTCACAACTATCGAGTGTACTTGCTTACCAATCAGAGGACAGTTGTTTGCAGAGATCTCAAGTTTGACGAGTAGAAGGCCATGCAAGTTTCCCTTGAGAGGGAGCTCCAACTACAAGCTATGGAGGAACTATTTGTTCCTAACGAGGAGGAGCCTCAGACTAATGCAAAGTAGCCACATTCAGAGGTTCCAAGAGTAGAGAATTCCACTCAAGTAGAGTCGTCCATAGATGGATGGAAGTGCACAAGAGAAGCTAACGGATTGTTGGAGGATGCAAGAGAGAATGTGGGAGCACCATCTTCTCAGTGAAAATAGAGGTGGTCACCTGAGAGGTACACTGGATACATGGCTCTTGCTAGGGAATGTGTTAAGACTAAGCAATCTTCCTTTGAGGAAGCAGTGCAGCAGCCAATTTGGGTAATGTTATGGTGATGAGTATGACTCCATAGTTCATAACAGTGTTTGGGACGTGGTTCCGAGACTAGAGAACAAGTCAGTTGTGAGTTCCCATTGGTTTTACAAGGTAAAGCAAGCTGTTGATGGTAGTGTGGAGAAGCATAAGGAAATATTTTGTTGCCCGTGGCTTTTCACAGGTCGAGGGGATTGACTATGATGAGACTTTTTCTCCTGTCGCAAGGTACTCATCTATCAGATCTATGTTGGCACTATCAGCACAGATGTGTTGGAATATCCATCAGATGGATGTGAACACTGCATTCCTCAATGGACAAATTGAGGAAGAGGTGTACATAGAGCAACCGGAAAGTTTTGAGACCTTCGATCGTGATTCACAAGTGTGCCGACTCAAGAGAGGATTGTACAGGCTGAAGAAAGCATCTCATGCTTAGTACACCAGGATAGATAACTACTTCACAGGGTTGGGCTTCACAAAGAGTGAAGCATATGTGAACTTGTACCACATCGTGGTGAAAGGTAAGTTGTTGATCATCGTAATTTATGTTGATGATCTCATATTGACTCGTGATGATCAATTGATCATGTCATGCAAGGAGGACCTTGCAAGAGGATTTGAGATGAAATACATGGGTCTCATGCATTACTTCCTAGGTATGGAAGTGTGGCAAAAGGATGGGGAGTTGTTTGGGTCTCAGGGCAAGTATTCCAATGAGATAATTAGGAGATTCCACATGGAGAAGTGCAAGCCCATGTAGACTCCTCTAGCAAGTAACTGGAGGGAGGAGGTTGCTACTTCAAGAGAAGTGGTAGATGCTACTGTATAGGAATCTTGTGGGTTCACTGATGTACTTCGTAAACAAATGACCAGATTTGTACTATGTGGTGAACCAGCTAAGTCAAGTGATGGTTCAACCTCCCAAGTTGTTTTGGAAGGAGGAAAAGCATGTATTGAGATACCTTAAAGGCTCATCTCAGTATGGATTATGGTACAAACAGACAGAGGGAGTGAAGCTACACGGCTTCACTGATGCAGATTGGGCCGAGAGCCCATCAAATCAGAAGAGCACATCAGGAGGGATTTTCAACCTTGGGTTAGCAGTAGTTTCTTGGTACAGCAGGAAATAGAGGTCAGTTACACTAAGCTCAGTAGAGGCATAATACATGGCTACAAGTCAGGTAGTATGTGAGGCCATCTGGATGCGGAAAATCTTAGTTGGTTTGTTTGATCAGAGGATGGATCCAACTGTGATCTATTGTGATAATCAGAGTTGTATCAAACTCTCTGAGAATCCAGTATTTCATGATAGGTCCAATCACATCGACATCCGATATCATCTCATAGATTGTGTAGTGAGGAAGATCATGTTGTTGTAGTATATTTCGTTAGAGGAGCAAGATGCAGACATTTTGACAAAGACATTGTCAAAGTGTAAATTTGAGTTCCATAGAGACAGGATCGAGGTGGAAAATAATCCATTTCTTGTTGAGAGGGAGTGTTGAAATATGGCAACAAGAATATTCCAATTTAATTTTTCCTTGAATTAAATTATGAATTAAAATCGAATTTAGTCTTAACAGCTACTTGGAAATAATTAATTAATTTATTTTAAATTAATTAGTTGGAGAAATTCAAGTTAGAAGTCTTTCTGAAGTCATCCAAGAGTTATCCCTTAAATTAATGAGATAAGATTAAGTTATATTTGAGTTGTAATTAGTTAACTCAATTTACTGAGTTAAGTCCAGTTAAATTAGTTCCAAACTGTTTGAGGAACTAATAGTAAGTTAACAATCAGTTGATGCATTAATGCACTCAACTAGTGCTACTCCAGTTAATTGAAGATTCCCTCATCAGAAACTCATGCATATCTATTTTGAGAAAGACCCAGTTGAGATTAATGTTCAAGGATAGTGTACTATCATTTGCATGTGTTTTCTCATGGATAAAACTCATTCATGTAGTCAAGGATTCATCCTTGAGGATTGCGCAGTTTTGAAGGTTTGTTTTTCCACTTGGTAATAGGAAAAGCATCCAGAAGGAATAGCGCAAGGAAATAGGAGCTTGGAGGGTAGAAAGGAATGTTGGAGAGAAGCCAAGATTGCCTGTGAGGATCTGCGAGGATTGTATTGAGAGCTAGTTAGCTGTGAGAGCTAGCGAGCTGTGAGAGCTAAGGCTTTGTATAATTCCTATGTATTTCCACCATGTATGATAATACAATAGTGTGGGGTTTTATCTGAGACTTTCCCCAAAGTATTTTCATGTGTATTGTGCCATTGATTCTTCTTCTTCTGGTTATATTGTTCAGCTCGATCTTTAAGCTTCCGCAAATTGATATTAGAAGTAGGTTATAGTATTCTTCTTTGATTTATATTGCATTATCAAGTTGACCTATCATAGGTTTTCTACAAGTTGAAGTTGTGCCACACCACCATCCCACTAATCTGCATGCAAGACATGCCAATTAGTCCAACTATTGTTGTCAAGACTACATAAACTAGAAGTCATAACTACAATATAATTGTTTTTTCTAAAATATAAATAAAATATTACCAGTCACACACGAGCCCTGAACTTTCTTATTACATCACCATACATTCCCATTATCTATGAATGGGAGGGGGATTGGATTTGACAAGGTATCATATTCAAAAATGTGAGCACTATGATTGTATGTTACATTATGTCGTTGGATGGTTTGGTTCCATAATAACTCTCATCTATCACTATATCCACTCTCTAAATCAAATCAACACCATGAAGAATCCAACTTTAGATTTATTACATGCCAGTTCTTTCAAAGGTGAGCCATGAATCAGTTGGCACTAGTCAAGATAGATCATAAAATAGGTATCCTAACCAAACTGTTATAACTAATTCAATCATGCCATTTCAGAAGATTACCAATAGCAGCTTACAACCAAAATACTATGTAATCTCTCTATTTGGGATTCCAGTGACATGTTAAAAGTTCTTAAGTACACAAACTCCTCCAAATTTGAGCCCCTGCATCTAGAACATATTGTACTAATGCATTCAATGCATAGGCATTCATTATTGATTATTTTCTTGATTAGAAAATTTCAATGTGTGACATGCATGAAGAACCTAAAGGAAAATTTTAACAGTGCATTTTAACTGCCATTCAAATCCAGTTGTTCACAAGTAATAATTTGAAGCAGTCTATGGAAGTATTTCACCCATGACCCTTTGATCCACAATTGGAAACTCAATATGAACATCCCCATCATGATTAAGAGACATATTCTTCTAGAAGATTAGTTGAACCAACTTCCATTTCTTTGGGCTCAGAACTAGGCATTGACAATTGGTTCATTCTTACATGTAGTTGTAATGCTAGCATGTTATCAGTAAGAATTCCTATGGCTCCCTTATCCCCTGTAGCAAAAGGCAAGTTGAGTTTAGATTGTGTTGCCACAAAAGTTTCCGGCTTTTCAATTTTCTGGTAAACTTGATCAGAATCACCCAAACTAGAAAGGAAAAAGGTATTTATATTCACTAAATATTTTACACTACCAATTCTTCTAGCCAAGTTAGCATCGCATCTCCCTAAAAACTTAGTGATTTTCTCAACATCATTCCCTTCGGATTGATTTAATGATGACCTCATAGCAGGGTAAATTTTAACATCCTGGTCTAATGCTGTCTTTTGAGCAACCCTATCAATCTCATCTGACCTCTCATTAATATGAGAATTAAGAGAAGGTTATTCATCCAAATTCTATCCACTCACTTGTTTAACTTTATCCTCTTGCGATCCAGAAAATATGGGTGGACCTATATTGACTTGATGAATAATTTGATTTTTTTCGTCACCCATATTCCGCTGATCTTGGAACGACATAAATCTTTTTCGTGATGGGTTTGATTCAAAATATGAAGCCATTATCCATAATGAACTTTATGAGTGATAACCTTGAGAAAAAAGAATTCCTTAAGACATAGGATGGATTGAATTCATGACATGTGTTTGTAGCACATGATCGGAAATCACACGAGGCAATTCTTGTTGATGAATTGATTGTTCATCCAAATATGGAATTTGTTCTTTAGGAATGGTCTACTAATGAGGAAATTGGTCCTCGAGATGAGATACCTTCTCATGAGGAAAAATCTATTCATAAAGAACATCTTGAGGCAATTTTTCATTATAATGATGAGATGTTGAAGAGAGAAAAGCTCTACTAGCTAGATCATTGTAATTTTTCACCTTTGGGTCATTGTGCTCTTGATCAAGATCTAAAGCATTGTGTGCTTGTTGCACCTGTGCATGTAGTTGACCTTCCCCAAATTGGTATAAATATGGACATGAATCCCCCATGCATCAAATAATTTCGATTAGATTGATTAGTTAAAATAGAAATTTCAATATAAGAATCTCCAAAACCATCATCTTGAGATAGTCAACGTATCTATGATATGCATAATCACAACTTGCTATCTGGTAAAGGTTGTGATGAATACTTTTTGTTGTTTTTCATTGGATAGGATGTTGTACATGTACACCATATTTGATTGGAATGTAATCTGGTGGCATGTAGTTACACTGGTCTGCATCCAAATTCTAGATGATACTACCACATGGGTTATTGGATTGGATGTGAAATATGAGCATCCTGCTCCAAATCCATAGGATGTATTCCATCTTACCTAAGATCCAATATTGATTGTGTAGTCTCCAATTGGTCTTGCAGCATGCTATGCTTTCCATGAGAGTTTAATCTTGGTAAACTAGTGTCATTAAGTTTCCTATCACCTCGATACATTCAATCTGGGTGACTTTGTAGCAAGGCATCATGAAGTTGGTTAATCGGAAAGTTTAGAAATTTCCTAGTTGTAGTATGTTTATATTGGAACTCATGGTCAAATGCTCCAAAAGAGGATACAAATGTTCCATAATCTGTTACACAGTGGCCCTCTAGTGGCCCTCCAGTGGCCCTTAACTGTACATTATGATAACAATCATCCTGTAAGCATTTATCAGGAAGAATGTGGATAGAAGTCTCTACTACTTCATATTTTTGGACATGAATTGAAAAAGTAGAGGATGGTGGTGAATCTGCACATAAACTAGTTTCATTTCCACTTGTAACATAAAAAATACAACATCCAGAATGTTGAATGTCAAACTAGACTGCATCTTTTTAACGTCAAGCAATCTGAACAGACAGAAGCACAAGTAGAAAGTATGAATCCAATAATCATGAAAAAGAAACAAAGATATGGAATCATTAATAGAATAAGGCTCAAAGTATAAGTAAAAATCTTGTGGCATTGAAAATTAGAAGTTTAAATAAATCCATATGCTCTGAAGGAATGCTCACATACATGGACAAAGAGAGAGGTAGATTAACTATGACTTTAACAAGAAAATTTTTGACAATTTCCATGAAGCATCACAATGAAATTTCCTTTGTCAAACTAATGTCATATAGAATTTAATAAAAATTTAAACAATCAAAAGTTGGAGTTTCCTTAGCATATTTTATAGGGCTACCAGTTATGGTGTTTGACACAACATATGGTACAAAAAAATTTCCAAATTCCCATAAATTGGTTAGATGCATATATTGCCAAGAATATAAATTCTTTGATTCATTTTACTTTGTATCATTTAAGGAAGAGAATAATTTAAAGACCAATAATTATCTTTAGTTAAAATTCCTGAATTTAATTCAAAACGATGAGGAGGCAAGAATAGGCTTGAAAATCGAATTTCCCAAAGGAATATCTCTGGATGACCCTCAAGAGAAGTTATAGTCATAAGACACTCAAAGATAAGTTGTAGAAGGAGTAGGAAATCCTCGAACACTTCACCACCCACACTGGAAAAAGTGTGATATGCCACAGATGGACCACAAATTTCTTAGTAGGAGGAAATATATCATTGTCTCTATTGGGCCTGACCTATGTAATGTAGCTCCTCAAAGGCAGAAATTTGAGGATAGAAAACCCCTGGATCTTATGAAAAATCCAGGAAGTAGGGTCTAAGTAGGGTTGGTTACAATGTTGGAAGCACCTATACATTGGGGTTTGTCAAAACCTTCAACTTCTGAGGGATGCCACATTCATTGGTCATTTTACAAGAAAGGTTGAATTTGTTGCAATTAGCTTATGATTCCCCTCTTAAATTGGGGTTCATTAAATGGATTACAAATGGAAGAAACCCATGTGATCAATCCTGGAAAGGGTTTTCATGTTTTGTATCATTAGTCACATCAATCAATCTCTTAGGCCTAGGATTTCCAAGATCATTATATAACCAACTTTGATTTATCCCAATCCTTGATGGGAAAGTTGTTCTATTTTCATTTGAATCAACTCTAGAAGTTAGGTTTGTTGATGGAAATGGAAGCTTGGCATTCCTTGCAACCGAGATACCTGGTGTTTCATCATGGCTGGAAAAACTATTCACTAAAACTTTGATAATAGCCTTGGTTGAACCCCAACATAAGTAAATTTCTCTACCATCTGTAAATGTGAAGATAAGAATTAATGTTGGATACTTTCAGATATTGTAGCTTCGACTAGTAATGTTGTCAGGCCAAATACAAAGGGAGCTACTTTAGAGAGATGATAAAATTCACATGAAGGCAATTATTCAAATGGGAGTGGAAGTGTGAAAATTTTAAATACATTTGTAGAGGTGGAATGTGGAAATCTAATGAGGAGTAAAATATGGCCAACATGGGGTAATACATTCAATGTAGTTTTACATGCAAAGACAGAGACCCTTAAACTAACATTTTATGAACAAGGTTCAAGAAAAGGAAAATATGATTATTTGGCTAGTTGTTAAATCAAGATGAATTATGATGACACCACTATATTTTGGGTGATTGGAAGGAACTCAAGTGTGTTGACTGCACGTGATGAATTTTGTGGGAGGGAAGTGATAATGGTGATCCCCTTAAGGGCACAAATTCACAAATAAATTAACAACAAGTCACTGCTTAGAGAATGGAATTTTGTTGATGGTTCCAGAGGATTTCACAGTAGTGATGCATTGAATTCTAAGAATCCTTTACTTGGTTCTTCAAATTTTTATTCACTGACTCTTTATAGTCTCATCGGCGAACTCTGGAAAAATAAAGTCTAATTTATTTTGCATTATCAGTACTAAAATTTGAAGTACCCTTAGACTTTATGAGCTCATCAAATGCTACTTCTTTAGTGTCTTCATTGAATTCCCAAGTTCTATCAATATTGTTGCAAATTTGTGGTATAGGAAGCTTTTCCTATTTTGATAAAGTTGTTAATCCTATTAGGAGTATGTGTTTGGAAGAATAAATAATATTGGAGGACCACGATTTCCTTAAAGGAATCTTGCAGCTTGAAGTATCTCAAGACAACAATAATCCAAAGGATCATGGGTTTCTTAATTCAGTGCGCCTCGTTGAAATTTTCAAAATCGATTTTGGTTTCTGCACATTTATCTTGAATACTCGAGATCCAATAGAAATATTAGCCTTTCCCCATGGAGAATCTCCATCGAGTTTGTGTATAGTTTATTTACGAGTTTTATAGGAAGATACCACCCTTGTTCATAACCCTCTCCACGATGTTGGTGTTTCTATGGCACTACTTGAAGGTGGTGGCTATATTTCTTCATAACACATTGCAATAGACCACCTAGATGAGGCCATTAATACATGTGCTCTAGTTGGTAATTGCGTGGCTACTACCCTTTATTGTCAGCAAGGGATAGTTTTCTTGGTATGAATATTTATGAACCTACATTGCTATGCCCCTCATATTTGTAAAAAGCAAGATAAAAACGAGTTTTTTCGGACAAGATTGACATTTGATGCAAGTATCACAAGATCATAAACACTTTTGAGTGAAGTTGACTTGCTAAATTGTATGGTTAAGCCCAAAATTGGAATTGATGTAACTATGCATGATTGCATTAAAAATATTACCAAATTGCTGCTACATTGCAAAAGATGTGAATCCACAGTTTGGTCCAACAAACTTGGACGAGGCAATTGTTATGGGCTATGATGCGTTGGGATATAAACTTTGGAGGCCATACCTTCATGCCATGATGGAATGTGACATGAAATCAATGGGTATAGGTTCAAAGAGTAAAGTTGAGGTTTTGGTGACTTACTTACAACAGCCAACAACTTTCTTTCTAAATACAAAATGGCATACGGAGAAGCTTTTTTAGGCCATGAAACTTTTCTTTGTTAAGCCCCCTACAATAGGAGGAGATGATCACCAGACTATTGGAGAGATCATTCCATGTTGTCAATATTTCTAAGAGAATAATATGGCACTCAATATGAAGAAGCGAGGTGCAATTTCATGGCTAACTGTCAAAATTTTCCATGCTACAAAATGTTATGTGGTTTTCTCGATGGATATTTGAGGCATGTGTAACTAGTTAATTAGGCAATACCTGCAGACCAAGTCCTGTTTACAAAGACCAGTTCAAGTTTCGATGAATGGAAATACATTCACTATCATATGTTGGTGCCACTCTTAGTGATGAGCCAATTATCATTAACACAAATCTAAACCAGTTCCAGATAAAACTCAGAAATGAAGCAACTATAGATGATGAGAATACTCAGGTTGTATCGTTGTAGTAGAAATCTTTCAAGGAAATGAAAGGTACAAAATGAAAGACATGTATGAGGCATTAGTAGAACTATTTGGGACATTCAAATACATAGAACAAGGAAATATAAACATAAACAAACAGATATTTCCACATCTATGCCATATGGCTCAAATTACTTGAGGAAAAACAATTTTGGGTGGGGAAGACTGTAATGTCCCCCATTTTTTGAGTTTGGAGTTATTATTTCCTGTCTCCTGATTATCTCCTATAGGTTAGAGAGGATAAAAATTATCAAAGAGACCATGGGAAAATTTCCCCATTTTGATATTATTAATATTAATAATAATAAAAAGAAGTTATAGAAGGGTGAGAAAGTTCAACAGAGTCCTACAAAAGGAGAAGAGGAGGCCATTCTTCATCATTCTATTCTTGGTGATATCTTTTGTAATTTGGTTTGAGCTTAAGTGAGTTCCTAGATCGAGTATTTCGAGGCAAATCCTCATTCTAGTTTCAGTGGAATTCCATTGCCACCCTAGCTAGCTCATCCAATTTCAGTGGAATTTTAGCCTACTTTTGGTGGAATTCCATTTCCACCCTAGCTAGGACATCTAATTTCGGTGGACTCTTTTCCACCCTAGTTGGATATTAATACATTTCCCAGATTTCCTTTTCCTATTTTTTGCAAGGGCATTGGAGGGTTTGTTGTTTAATTTTGCAGGAGGTGATTTCTTCTGGGAGGTTGAATACTTCAATGACCAATATCCTTTCATGAGGCCAAAATCCTTTTGTGTTAACCATTGTTGGCCAAGTTTCTACCCATATCACTTAAAAATTGTCCACATACTAAATTAATTATCAATAAATGCATAGAAATATAATTAAATTTACAACATTCTTAACCAACTTCAGTCACTAAACATAAAAGTTTTTATTTAATTTAATTTAACAAGATTTAATAAATTCATAACATAAATTAATTTATTAAGATATAATAATGAATTGGGTTAATCATTATTAGTTACTAAGTATTAATTATTATTTATTTTAATCATTCAAACATAACTTAAAATTAAAATAATCATATATTTAATAAAAATTAAACAATAATTATCATTCAAACATAACTTAAAATCAAAATAATCATATAATTAATAAAAATTAATTAATAATACACATAATTATTAATAAGTTTATAATCAATAATTAGTATTAATTATGAATTAATAAATTTCTAATCCTAATTTTAATCTTAAAGAAGAAAGAAAAACTAGATATTTAATTAGGAACTAAAAATAAAAAAAACAATAATTGAAAATAAAATAAAAATTAATTATATAATTAACAACAAAATAAAAATAAAAATATTTATATAATTAACAACAAAATTAAAAATAAACAAATCTAAATTAATCCTGTCGACTAGTATTCATTTCTAGACCAACCCTAACCCTTACTTATCAACCCTATTGAGTTCTAACTTATTCATTCTTTGATCTATTCCTAAAGATGAACCACAGAGGTTGGTCTGAAACGTTGATTCCAACAAACATGAATGTGATGACTCTGGAAGATTACACTACACAGAACACAGATCGCAGAAGCCTCAAATCATTAACTATTATTCCCTTCAGGAGGATGAGATCCATATTATCTCAATGTGGCAAGTTGTCCAAATTCCTTAAATTGAAGCAATATTAAAAGGGGAATAAGTAGCATCATCTTCATCATAATTTAGCAAGAATGGAGATCGTATTGTACTATACCCAAAGAATTATAGTGTTGAATTATTTCTCTATTTAAATGACTGAGTTGGGTTCCTATGCCATTCCATTTCTGATCCTATAAGCTGATAGAAGAGGTGTATCCCCTGAAGAACCAGTGATCCATTAGAAGGCCAAATTTAATCTCTCCAAGGGACCGATTTAGTATCTCAAAAGGGTTTTGTTTTGTATATTATCTATCTATTGACAAGGATGAATTATTCTAGGCTTGATTGGTACAAAGGAATTGTGCAAACTTTTGAGGACGAGTTACACTTTTCCCTTGCTATTCGTTATGCTTGAATATTGGATCAACAAGGGTATTCTAGATATATGAAGATTAAGGAAGGAAGGTCAATTTTATGATCATTTGGTATCACCATTGAGGCTGAATAAAGAGGGACAAATTCACCTAGAGAAAAGAGTTAATTTATCCTCTAGGAGGCACACCTATTTCCTAAAAGAGAGTTCCAAGTTTGAAGCTTAAATTCCAGAAGGGAAATCGAAATTATTCTGATCACATTTCAAATGTCCTCGTATCAAAGTGCACTCTCTTAAAGGCTAAGCTAGACCATGTAGCCCTCCACCACTGCTCCAGATTGATAAGTTGCTAACACCTTCCCTTGATATTTCAAAGAACAAGAAGCCAGCAAAAGATGTTTATTAAGTTAATGATGGTTGAATTTTCATTTTCACAATTTTTTATGCAACTAATGACAGTTGGTGGGAACTCCTGATGATAAAGAAGATACCCCTTTAATTGCAAGTCTCATCATGATAGTTAATGAATAGTTTGGAAATGTGTGAAAACTATTTTTGTGCCTTTATGGAAGACTTTTGGTTTTTTTTTTATACCAAACGGCTTTAAAGAGATGTTGCTACTAAAATGTATGTCCATGTAGAAATTTTGATAATATTTATGTTTTTGGGTAGTTTTTGATAGATACTAGGGCTTTTCACACCAGTTTTTTCAATTGTTGAGGCTGCCCAACTGCGCACAATTTTGTGTGAAATTCCTAATATGTAATATAATTTATTGATACTTAAAGGAAGAATTTATATATATAATTAATAATATAATAAATAAAACAAAACAAAAAAGAACAAAAAACAAAAAAAAAAAAAACAAAAACAAAACAAAACAAAAAACAAAAAAACAAAAAACAAAACAAAAAAACAAAAAACAAAAACAAAACAAAACAAAACAAAAAAACAAAAAACAAAATACAAAAAAAAAAACAAAAAAACAAAACAAAACAAAAAACAAAACAAAACAAAACAAAAACAAAACAAAACAAAAAAACTTTTAACATTACAACTAGGATTCATCATGTTCAAGCATTCTTCCACAAAACAACCAGCACATTAAAACTATAGAAATCAGTAGGCAGAAAGCTATGGTAGGACATGATGTCATGATCCTCATGATGCTTGAACATTGAAATTAATGAATACTAACTACCCATTACTAACAATATTGATGGTGTTAAGCACAACATATATAGTATTATGCCAAATGTCATCCGTTATATGGCTACCAACTAAATGGCACAGTTATTTCCTATCTTGGACTTTAGTTCGATCTTATTCAACACCTTATCAATTATTTCTTTTTTTATTCATGTGGATTCCTTGAAGTTCAAAAATTGATTTTTATAACAAACATATCTACTCTTTGTGCACGAGTACTTCATCTTGTTGAATAATATATCATAACATTTATTCATAAAGGGGTTTTAAAATTTTTAAAAATAGAGTTAATAAGTTGCAGTTATATGGGGCCATTTATATGTATTGGGGGTTCTAAAAAAGGTATCTACTAAAAATAGGGAATACCTAGTAAAAATAGGTTTTTTTAATTGGAAATGTGTTCTAGGAATGGAATTCAGTAGAAGTATTATGGAAGGTATTTATTAATATCTAGTGAAATTAGAGATATTCGTTAAATGCCCAAAAATGTGTTACATCGTAGATTCACTGAGTGGAGACCTGTGTCTTTGTTAGGCATTAAACGTCGATGTATGGTGTGTTTTCTATTATGATTTTGCACAATAGGGTTAAAAGACACATTCGTTGAGTTTTATGAGTTGATGAACAATTATTATCCTTTTATCTGTATTGTTAGGATTCTCCTATTGAAGCATTATGCTCGAGAAACTACATTTTCTCTACACTCTAGGTTTTGCACCCATTCATAACTAGTATTTGAATATTGGTAAAAATCTGCAGACAAAAAGGTATAGTATGACATGATGTCATGGTCCTTGTAATGGTTGGAAACTACAAGGATGCACACAAACTAATATCATTTACATGCTCAATGGTATTAAGCATAAACCAAGAAGTGTTAGGATAGATGTCATTTGTGATGTCCATAAAAATGTTTGATATGAATATGTGACTCTATTGATTTCCTATGGGATAATGTTACCAAGTTGAATCCCATCCAAAGTTGCAAGCATCTATTCACAGCAATAAATAAGGGTGAACCATCTTAAACTTATGTGATTGGATGGAACTATCCATCAATAAATTATTGGTTGTATTAAACATTTTCATTTAACCCATTTATTCTAAATATTAAATTAGAGAACACACAGGAAGGGTCTTAGGATGTCCCGGAGCTTGATAAGAAAGAAAGTTGAGATTTTAACGACAGGTATACATGTTTTGAAATGAATAGCCAACGAACTCAGTTCCATGATACTGGAGTATGACAAAATCGTCAATTCTATTAGGAAATGATATATATGCATGGTGATTATGTTGGTCTTAGGCCAAATGAAAATAGTGAGTTTTTTACAGTAGACTATGATCAATTATCCTTGATCCTATGTGGAAAATATTTATCCAATACTTCTTCCTTGAAGGGAGTAATAAAAGGTGTAGCTGCACTAGCAATATCTACGCGCATTTCCCTTCCCCTGCCTACATGGCTTCGTGTACATGGAAAGTACATAATTTTGTTATTTGCAGTAGAAAAAACAATACAGAGTTTCCCAACTTTGTATAAAGTCTTAGTTTCAAATGGGGAAGGTGTTGCTTTAGGTCCTGATGGAATAGAAACATTTTTTTAAAAGTGAACATTCTAAAGCACCAAACCTTTTCAAACTGCCATCTTCTATAATCATGCTTGTTGTTGATAGCTTAGGCATTATTCCTTCTATATATAAACTCACACCTAGTCAAGTTTCCTATCACTTTTTGGTTGACTACCAAAATGGAAACTTTGTACTTGCATATGAGTCAAGTCCAATGTCTCTTGATCCTATCATAGTTTCCAAGGAGTGTTCCTCTCAGTTAACAAAAAATAATATTTCTTCCTTTCTAGCCAATGTCAATGTGGGGGAGAAGTATCTGTCAAGTGAGGAGATCTTGAAATTGGTGGAAACAACTCTTTTGGAGAACTTTCCATTAAGTAAAGGACAAAAGCCATCAAAAAATGTGGTGGATGATTTGAAGGCCAAGTACACAAATTTCATGTTAGAGAGGTTTCTTGATCAACCAGAGGAAATTTAATTCCAATAATGTGTTGGACAATTGCTCTTAAAGATTGTAGTTTTGTAGAATTCTATGTGATTTTTTTCACAAGGATACTAGGGTTTCACAAAACTTTTTCCAATACACAATAATACAATGAAATTAATATAATATTCATTCAACTCTTTTAATGATGCAACAAACTAAACAAATCAATATGACACATAATGAATTCAATCCTTCAGTCCACAATACATAAACCCAATAAAATAGTGTATTGTTTATCAACTCTTCATGACAATAGGACATAAATCTGCACAATATAAATCCAATTCAAATGATAATATGTTGATACCCTAACCAGAATTCTCGTTTCTACCTGATTGTTAAAGACCCTGCTCGATTTCATGATCTAAAGTACGTATTAAATTCCTTCCCTTGGTTATTTCAACAACCACGAACTGGGCCCTTCATATGTCATCTAGTTTGCTACAAAAAGTACGCAACTGCTTCAAGAGATCAAATTTGCTATAGGAATCCACAAATTGTTTGATTGATGATCTCAGTTCTTCTTCAAAGGTCCATGAATCACCCAATTAAATCTTGGATCTGTTACAAGGTTTTCAGAATGTGAGAATCAACCATCTGAACCATTACAGGAGCCCCCAACAATATTTGTTTAGGACGTCGAAATGTGTTAGGCCACGATAATTTCACAGAAACACTATCGAACGAATTAGATCCTTATTTTATCCTACGAGCACATGTCTTACCATAGGAACAATATCTTCTAGTCACGGAGCAACTTGGAGGTCCAGAGTTTTGCTATTATTCGCCTCCCGAAATATGAATAAAAAATAATTCCTTGGTTGAAACTTATTACACAAGTCTTAACAATGATGTGAAAATTCATTACAAAATATTGTTGCACAAATTAGGAATGATGTGAAAATTCATTAAAAAATATTGATTAAAACATAAATGAGAAAAGTTAAAAAACAAAATATTTCTCAATTCTAAGTTCGGTAAGTATTGAACTTAATCATAGCTCAAATATTGATCTTTAAGTTCATTTCTTAGTCTTAATCTCTATGTAAACCAATAAGGTCCTAAGAATTGGTTTAATCTTAATTTTGAGCTCAGGTATTGCTCCCCGTATCAAGGATTTGATCCTAATATCATATATTAAATGTATAACTAAATAATGAACATATTTCAGTTTCTATCATTCATATTTTTTTTAGATTTTGTATAGAACTGACAAATGAATTAAGTTCATTGGTGATTCACAAATTATATTAATATTAATGCAAAGGTATAATTTACATCCTCTAACACATACTAAATATGTTTCACATGTAAGACCTGATATTCTAATAGTGAAATATCTAATGTTTGGGCAATATCAAAATCTCCATATGATTCAAAACAATTTCATAAGAATCTGGAACTATTATGTTCATAATGTATGTTCAAACTAAATAGGAAATTTGATATCCAAGTTAAAAACTAGTATCCTAAGTTCAATATATGACCCCGATAATAATAAAAAATGTAGATATGCATGAAAAGTTAAGTCTTCAACTAAAGGAAATGTGACATCTACTATTTAACCAATACTTCTCCTTGCAGGTATTCTTCATAATGTGTTTGACCCAACTATAAATTCACTCCCATTTTGGATAATCTTTTAGTATTTGAATTTAATTCCCTATGGATGTGATTCAAGGATATAACCCTGAAGATTATAATCAACTCCATAACTCTAATCATCCACTGATCCAATAAAAAAGCGTTTAAGGAAGTATAACCTTTCAGCCAATCTGTAACAACATTTGAATCCCCTATCACTTGTAATTTTAGATTGTTGGAGTGGCATAATTAAAAACACTAACATAAACGACTAATTCATATTATTGTACTACTTGTTAGGTAGTCGTATTTTTATTTCTAGACTAAATTAGTCATTCAAATTAATCATTTTTAGTTGTATTACTTATTGGCTAGTCATTCATTTTAATCTGGAACTAAATTATTCATTTATGTTAGTCATTTCTAGTTGAGTCACTTAAACTTGTTCATTTTTTGTATTATTTCACTTGGAAAAGATGTGGTGACTAAATTTTTTAGACACCTAGTCACTAGTTTTTCATTTTCTACTAGTGATAATACCATCAACTTTAATAATATTCCAAAATATCTAGTACTTAACATTACTTCACATAATTCTTACCAACTATATTATCCATCCATAAACTCTTCATAATCAGTGATAAATGTTTGGGTTAGTTTTGATGACCCAATTGAAATTTAATTGGAAAAATCATTCTTGAAGAACTTTTCATTGTATAATAATGTTTATACTTTTCTTAATGTAAATACAATAAATAATAATTTATTTATACAGAATATAGTATTGGAAAACACTTTAGATGATTCTCGACATATATCCAATCCATATATATTTTTCCTTCAAAAAATTCCTATCTATCAAAATAAATTTCAAGATAGAATTGAAACATGGTTGTAGGAATATTTCCAAGAAAAATTCCTTGTAAATATAGTGTTGTGATTTTGTGCAAGATGGCTACAAAGCTAGGTAGTAATATTATTTTATTTTACTCCAACTTATGCTAATAAATTATGTTGTACATGTGATTGCAAACTCATAGTTACTTTAATGGCTACATTAGCATTTCGATTTTACCAAGTTCATTCTCAACTAATGCTTGTAGTTTTAGTACAATGTTAATAAGTTTTATTCTTAATAGTTTTAGCATGTTTATGTGTTAATCTATTTTTATACATATGTGGGCATGAACTATCTTGTTTAATATTCATAATACATTCAAGGTATATGAAAAGAAGACGACGAATCAACTGGGGATTTTCTATCGATTTATCATAGATTTCCTTTAATATATTCTTTCTCTAATTCAACTTGTTGAGCATTTTCTACTTCTTAATTCTTTTTTTTTTAACAAGATTTGTTAGATATTGTTGAGTTGATATCATATTTTGATGTTAATGATGAATTCATATGTGATTCACAAGAGACTTCGTATCTTATTTCTCCACTTAAATTTCTTTTCATAAACAGGATATCTCTTATTTAGAAAGTTTAAGCTACTTGGTTGTTTAGATCCCTCTGGAAGAACTAGTTTTGGAAGGATCAGAGGGAAAACAAAAGGAGGAGGAATCTCAACCTAAGGGCAAAGAAAGATGTCACTCTTTCGAATATTCGACAGTCACCTTCAAAAAAAATTGAGGATGAATCATTATCTTGTAATCATAATTTTCTTTTAGAACAATCTTATTTTCATTTAATTGTAAAGAGTGAATAAGAATCTATTAGAGTTACACTCATGGAACAATCCAATGAATGTCTCTCTAAGATGATTCTTTGACCTTATTTTGAGAATTTTGATGATATGCCTATGTTCTTTCTTAGTACTTATGAACATAATAATGACATAGATAACCTTTTGAGCTCCAAAATATTAAAAGAGCATGAGGAAAAAACTATATAGTTAGCAAAAGAATTTTCTTTAGATGAATATGGTATTATAGCTTTTTTAGGAGAAAGTAAAGTTGATAAGATCTATTATGTTAATATACTTCTTGGAATCAAAGCTTATGAATGATTCATTAATAATTGATAATGATTTATGAAAGGATACTTGTTTGTAGGAGACTGCTAATAGAAAAGCCTTTCATTCCTTGATTTACAATAGTTATTATGATTTATATCCTAATATGTTTGAAGCTTCTCATGTGAAGATAGTTATACCTGATTTTTCGAAAGTATTTTCTTTAGGGTCGGATTCTTATGAGGATTCAATTGTCAATGATCTATATTTTGTAAATAAGAAGAGTGAGCTGTTGAATTGGAGCCATTTCAATATCTCCCATTTCAACCTTTCAGATACAAAAATGTTATCTCTATGTATACTTGTAAAAGTATGTCTCTTCTATACTTTTGCATTGTCCCAAATGTGAACGATGAAAATCCTTTTGCTTATCATGAACAATTGTATAACACCAATGGTACTACTAAAAATTTTCCTATGTGGTTGAATCATTTTGATTTAATACAAATTGATTTTCATGATTTTTTCTTAAACTCCTAATCATTTGGAACATCAGTTCTAAGATATTAAGGCACTTTGTTCTTTACCTTCAATGGTTTCAAATCCTTATTATCTTCCTTTGGAAAGAAATGATATTCTTGGAAGTAAGGCACATATTCTAGGTAGTGTTATGAACATTTTCATTCCTAATTCACATCAAGTATCTTTTCCTCCCTCTAATTATTCTCATTAGTTTCATGTTCCTAAATCTAAATGGTATTATTGAATTGGAATATTACTAGAAAACTCTTATGTGAAAGGTCTCTAGTTAATTTTAAAATAATTATCCTTCGCATGTTGAATAGGGATGTCTCAATTGTTGAAAAATGTAAGTAGTGTCATTCTTCATAACGTAATAAAATGTAATCATTGACATATTTATTATTATTATTTTATTTTTGATCAAAACCATGTTCTTCATGCTTATAAAGTCAAGAGATAATTTATTATGAGTAAAAATAAATGTATTTGAGTCAAGTCCCATTTAGAATTTTGTAAGAAAAAGAGTCAAAACAAGACCAAGTTGTCCCTCCCTAGACAAGCCAGCCTAAGAGGCAGTTATTCAACCCTCCTGGATAGCTATATATACAAGTCAACTTGACCTCTTGGAAGACCATTCATTCATCAACATATCACACCAATTTTTGTGCTGAGACAAAAATATAAGACAATCAATGTCAAAGGAGAGAGAAAACATAAGTTTTCTTCCCTAATAATGTTCACATGCGCGAATTTTTTTCCTTTTTCTAAGGCTACTATAGGGCTGAAATTCAGCCTCTACTATAAATCTGAAGTTTTCTATGATTTGACTAGTTTTCAAAGGATTTGACCAGCGTTAACTTTCGTTAACCTTGATTTGATTAGAGGATACTTGGAGGAGGATTGACTTGGGTTCTTTATGGAAGTTTTCATCTTGGCCTTGGGTCTTGGATAAATCATTTTGATTTGATTCAATAAGAGAAGGATTGTTTGGTTTTCCCCCTTGTGAGGTTTTTCCCTGGATTGGAGCCTAATTTCTAGTGTTCTTTGTCTCTTTGTAATCTTTATGTTTTGTAAATTTGTATATTTACTTGATGAAGAAGGTAATATAAGTAATAAGAAGCCAACAAACATGCACAAGTAATTATAAAGTTAAGATAAATCAATCATTACCTTCTAATACTTGGTTTCTCAGCATGGTATTAGAGCTAATGTGAAAGGAAGGGAGCTTGAAGATCACAAATTGTTTGCATATTTGAAGACTATATTGCAATAGTTATCTCTCCAAAGACGGAATACTTGACAAGTAAGTAATCTATTATACTCTATGTCTAATCCTCCCAGACAAATGACATCTATTTGTAAGGAAGGCAACAAACTTGATGGAGGTTAAAATTATAAGGCTTGGAGGAAGAGAATTGATATAGTTCTCAAAGAAAGTGAACTCATGCAATTAGTTGAAGGAAATGCTCCAGTATCAAACAAGAATAATGCTCAAGAAATATCCAAGTACAACAAAGGATAAATTAGAGCTCAAATAGTTCTCTTTGAATCTATGAAAGTCTATCTTATCTATTTTGTTTTATATTTGTCTATATCGAAGGAAGTCTATGATAAATTGGTCAAAATATATTCTGTCAATACTACTAGTCAAAGGATATCACTAAGGAAACAACTTTATGGAACAAGAATATCAAAGAATGAAGATGTGGCTTCATACTATGAAAATATCAAAAATAAAGGATCAACTTCAAGGACTTGAAGAAAGTATATATGATTTTCAATTAATCACTTTCGTACTCAATTCCCTACCTCCATCTTGGAATGGTTTTCCTAGTGCCATCTATGCAATAAAATATACTCCATAATTTGAAGGAAATTTGGGCTCTATGTGTTCTAGAAGAAACATGATTGAAGGCTAAAGATGATATCGAACCCAATAATTAAAATTCTCAAGCATTTGTTCTTAAATCAAAGAAGAAGTTTGGAAAGTTTGTAATATTTGGATCTCATCACAAGAACAACAACACCAAGCCTTGTGGTAACTGAGGCATGTCTAAACTTCAATTCTTTGTGTTGTCACTGTGACAAACACCCTCCAAAATTTTGCTTACACTTGAATTTTGGAACCTACTAAGGATCTTGTGATCTATCGTTATATGGACACTTCTTGGTCATCTAATGATTTGTAAAGTATTGAGTCTTCTTCTAAGTGTCAAAGTCACTTTCTCACTCATGCTCTATCTTCAATGAATTCACAAACACAAATCATTTTATGCAAGCTTGGACAGGCAATGCATAGCTCTTAAATATAAGGTTTGCGCAATCACTAGTGAAAGTGATTATGCAATCCATAAGCATGGTGTATTGCGTAAAATATTTCGACAGTTAGTGCACACTCTTCATTGACAATCCCCTTCACTTTGATTGCAATTGTACTATTATTTCGGTGAGTTTTCTCAATTGTCACTTTGGCACACCATTGTTTTCGCAAGTGTCACTTTCACATTAGAAAATGTAATTTTGGCTTGATTTCACTTTAAAAAGTATCATTTTCATGTTATCTTTTCTCTAGCATGTGTTTTTTTCACTCTCTTTAAGTCTTTGAAACTTTTATTTGTAATTTTCTTTCACTTTCCAAAGTGTTTTCTTTTAGCATGGTAAGTGTAGCACATCACAAAAATTGGAGTTATGATTCATTTCAAGGGGAAAATTTGGTGTTAATGGGTCCTACTTATCATATATACATGTATTATATCCATTCCCAAAGTGTCATGGATTGTCACACAAGTTTTTTCACTATCATTGCAAAGTGTACCTTAAGTGTCACACTTGGAGGAGTATGTTAATTTTCCATTGCAATTAGGGGACCATGTTGTTTCAAAGTGTTGAGTGTTCTATGTTGTGTCGCCAATTGTTTTAAGTGTATGATCATGTCTAACTTTAACCTTAATGGCATATCTGCCTCACTAATCCCACACTTAGCCAAATCCTAGAAAACTTCCTACCCGACCAACTTGAGCTCACTATGCCCTCCTTGAATTGTGCATTGTGTAGTGGCAAGCCTCAAGCATGCCCCATTACCTCCTAGAACTATGTAATGCACAGTTACTTCCTCCAAGGGCTATGCATTGAATAATCACATTACTCAATATTGGCCTCCTAACCTCCACAACTATGCAATCAAGCCTTCATGACAGACTCCTTCTGTGCATTACGCAATGGCAAGCAACAAGGTGTCTCCCTACCTTCCTAAGCTATGAAATTATGTAATACCTTGGCCTCTCTCTCTCGATATCCTCAACTATGTAGTTTTCCTACCTATGCCTCCAAAATTGCACATTGCATAGTCACAAGCTTCAGTCCTCCACTCCTAGCCTCTGGAATTGCATATTGTACAATCCCTAAGCCTTCCTCTCAATCATGTAACCAATTCTATATCCATTAGTGATTTTCATGAAGTGTGTTATACTAGGAGTTTTTCAAACTGATGCCCTATTATCATGAGTGATTTTTAGTTGCAGGTACTATATATTGACATCACAGGATGATGATCAAAGAAAGGAAAAATGAGACAATGCTAGAAGACACTCGTTGTTGCGGGATTTTATCCCCTAAGTCTCTTGGGTGGAACCCTAGCAGACTGAAAGTTGTCTAAATCAAGAAACATGCACACACACAGCCATTATGCTAGAAAAAGCTATTTCTAAGGTGAGAAGGATGTACCTCAGGTCCTACGTTCAGGTAGTTCCT